>JAPYYJ010002815.1:0-12291 GCA_028533885.1 Nasua narica | reverse complement strand
GGGAAGGAGACAAACCATAAGAGACTCCTAAACTCACGAAACAAACTAAGGGTTGCTGGGAGGTGGGGGGGTAGGGATATGGACATTGGGGAGGGTATGTGCTATGGCAAATGCTGTGAAATGTGTAAGCCTGATGATTCACAGACATGTACCCTGGGGTAAATAATACATTATATGTTAATAAAAAATTAAAAAAAAATAATAACAAACCCCCCCCCCCCCCAAAAAAAAACTGAACGGGCAGTAAAAGAACAAATGTGCCTCGGAACACATACTTCCTCCATCTCCATCACACATTTTTTGTCTCAGTTCTTAGGCTGCTTGTTCTTCCCCTTCCAATCCGGATTACTCCTCAATTGATCTTTTTAAATAGTAAATATGATCTCTCACCCTCCTACTAACACTGAACTGGATTCCTACAGATTGAGGGTAAAGTTCATAATCTTTGGTGTATTCTTTGACCCATCATTTTAAACTATAATTCAGAACTATAGGTTCTGTTTCTCCACCTTTTGATGCCTTTGCCCATATTTTTCTCTTCCCCTGGAATGCACATTTCAACCATTCCATCATCTGTTTCTTGTGTCTTAGAACTGCGCTCTACTAGTGTCTTTTTCTGGACAATAGAACTCCTTCCCCAGTCTAATTAAGCTTTACTCACTTTTCATTCTTGATGTAATCTACATACAAGTAAGTAGCCTTTGTTCTCATAAATGCAAAACCAGCATCACTTGTCATTCAGAAAAAATAGGTGAAAAACTAAGTAATTTATTTAAGACTATATTTTAAATGGGTACTGTGGCCTGCTCTTGATTCTTTGCCCGAGATTTGTTCTCGGTTCATTAAAAATGATACTACCACATGTTGGACAAGTTAAAAATAAACACTAAACCAAGATTTTTCTTTGATGTTACAGAAGAACTGAAAGAGAATTATAAATGGAATAATTTCCTGAACTTCACTGGACATCACTTTGTGTCCCATACATAAGTGTATAAAGATTTGAATAAGATATGATTCTGCCCTCGAGAAATTTATGTAAAGGGACAACTTGGCAATGGTATTTGTATTCATAAGTGGGGCTTTTAAGCACCAAATATAAAACCTCAAACAAAATAAGGATCTGAACTCCCCCAAAAATCATGGGTAAATTTTACTACAGAGGGAACCAATTGAGGGCAGGTGGTGCCCTTTAATATATACCTTGTCAATATGTAGTTGACTTCCTGTTCCTGCATTTGATGGTGACTATTGATTCACGATTGTGAATAGTGAAGTGTTCTCCAAAGGCACTGTGTGAAAGTGAACCTGATATGGCAAGTGGAATACTGAGCAGACACAGAGGTGGCTGATCTGCCCAGGCAGACATTGTCCTTATCTTCCTTCAGGACTCCATGCAGGTCTGAACATTTGCTGAAGAGGGCTATGATTTCCAGTGAATGGGTGTGTATGTGTGTGTGTGTGTGTATAGTTTAATATATATATTGGGGTGGCTCAGTTGGTTGGACAACTGCCTTTGGCTCAGGTCGTGGTCCCGGAGTGCCAGGATCGAGTCCCACATTGGGCTCCCAGCTCCATGGGGAGTCTGCTTCTCACTCTGACCTTCTCCCTTCTCATGCTCTCTCTCTTTCCTAATAAATAAATAAATAAAATCTTAAAAAAAGATACATAAACATATATAAAACTTCACCATGCATTGCTTTTTAAATTCCTGTTTCTTCTGATGATAAAAATAGCTTTAAAGAAAATGTTCAAAGGCACCTGATCTTCTGACCAAAAATACCACCAAATACTATCTTTCAGATGTGATTATTTTCTTTTTAAGTTAGGGCAATCTTTTGTTACTATATGGAACGTTGGTTTTTATAGAAGGGCCAAACCTTAATAATAAAACCTTAATAAAATATACATTTTGGCAAAATATTTTCTTGCAATTAATTGTCTCTATAATGTAGAAAGAAATTAATTAAAACTCTATTTTTAAGCCACTAAGAAACTAAAAAAGCAAGTAGGCAGACATTAAAACAGAGTGTCTTGACAAATTATAAAATCTCAAAGTTAAAATAACCATAGAAGTTATAAACGTGTTGTGGTAGAAAGAGAAGGTGAATCATAATAGTGGAATAATTTCTAGGTGTCATGCCCTTCATAAGCAGAATGAGGATACAGAAGCCCAGAAAGAATATTTAATATCCAAGGTCAAGCAGACGTAAGTGGCAGAACAAAAACGGGGATGCTGGTCTGTTTTTGCAGTGCCACACTGCAGATTTCACCCAGAATGGAAACTTGCAGTTTGGGCTGGAGGTCTTGCTCTGTTTCACAAGCTGCATGCCTTTGAAAAAGTTATCTACACTTTTTTACTTGAATAAACTTGATTTTTAAAATTTTTAAGATCTATAAAATACAGTCCACCCATTTTAAGTCTAAGTGCCATGAATTCTGGCAAATGCTTCCAGTCTTAAAACCACCACTATAAATTACTCAAGAAAGTTATCCGTACAACTTCAGCCTGGACAAGGGCAATGTAGACCCATTTTTTCCATACCTCCCTGGTGTATACAGGTATAAATCCTGTATATGGCACAAAAAATGAACAAGTGTTTTTTGTTTTGTTTTGTTTTGTTTTTAAAGGTAAACTGGCTTTGGGACTCTATCTGGAGGAATAGCACAATAGCAGGATACCTCGCAATCCTTCCACCAACAGAGCAAGACCACCAAGACTGTGTTTCTCAACCCGTGACCTAGCCAACAACTGAAGTCCAGGTAGGCTCATTCCTTCCCAGATTAAATTATTGTCTCTCTGACAACATTTGAAGGTGAACAGAATGCAAAAAACCAACCAACCAACCCCTCACCCCCCCCAAAAAAACCACACACACACAAACAAAACAAAACAACAACTCCTTCCCCAAACAAAGCAAAAGACTAAGTCAAAGCAAGGAGCCCCAAATGGGAAGTGATTTTGTTCCCATGGACCTGAAGCTCATTTCTCACCTGGAGTTACTAGGGCAGGCAGGTAAAATGGGAAAAAGGGCCCCTGATCACAGAAAGCAGTCCAGTCTGAGGAACCTCTTTATCTCCATTTATATGCAGCTCACCTCCCATGCTCGGAGATAAGGCAGCTGGGGAGGTAGCTGGTAGTGGGGATCCCGCCACCCCACTCCACCGAGAGATAATTGAAGCTTTGCCTGGGGAAATACCTTCCACACCTCAGGAATCACTAGCAGCAACCAGTGGAAGCTCCAGAAACACCAGCAGACCAGACTAATACTAAAAAAGCTTTGGTAATTAAGCAGCCATTGGGACCACAATCCATAAGGGAAGGCCAAGACATGCATAATGAATCTCAATAGGGTGACTGCTTACCAAAATGAAAGATTTAAGTAGAACCCACAGTCTTCTAATGTAGTTAAAAATGTCCAGAACACAATAAATAGTCACCAGTAATACGAAGAATATAACAACTTGAATGGGAAAAGAAAACTAACTGATGCCATTACCAAAGTAAATCAGATGGTAGAATTTAAAAGGATTTTAAAGCTGCTGCTGTAAAAATACAGTGACAATTAATTACAAATTCTCTTAAATGAAAAAAAAATAAGAAACCTCAGCAAAGAAATAGAAGTCATAAAAATAAAGCAGAAATTATTGAGCTGAAAAATACAGGTAAAATTTAATGAGCTGAAAAAAATGAAAAAAAATTTATTTCAACAGAAATGAAAAATTCAGTAGAGAGACTCAGAGGGTAAATGGCAAAGAATAAAGTTGATAAACTTGAGGACAGAACAAGAGAATTCACCCAGTATGAGCAATAGAGAGAAAATCGGGAAAAAAAATGAACAGAAAATCAGCGACCTGTGTAGCAAATACAAAAGATCCAACATTCATACCATTGGAGTCCCATCAGAAGATAAAGTGAGGATGAGACAGTTTTTAAGTAAATAATGTCTGAAATCTTCCCAAATTTGGTGAAAAACACAAGCCAATAACTCTAAGAATATAAGCAAAACACAAGCAGGTTAAGTCCAAAGAAATCTACACCAAGACACATCATAAACTTTTTAAAAACTAAAGGTAAAAACAACTGCAGGCAACCAGAGAGAACAGACACCTTATGTATAAGGAATCACCAACTTGAATAATAAAAATTTCCTCACTTGAAATCAAGGAAGTCTGAAGGAAATGACACTATATTTTTTTTAAGATTTTATTTATTTGACAGAGAGATCACCCAGGAGCCGCCTGATAGAGACAAATTCTTATAATTTTTCCTCATTTGAAAATGTTATTTCCCCTTAACTCAGGAAAAATAGTTTTGCCAGCTGTAATTGACAGTTCTTTTCTTTAAACACTTAAAAAAATATTGTGTTGGGGCACCTGGGTGGCTCAGTGGGTTAAAGCGTCTGCCTTCAGCTTAGGTCATGATCTCAGGGTCCTGGGATTGAGCCTGCATTGGGCTCTCTGCTCAGCAGGGAGCCTGCTTCCCCCTCTCTCTGCTTGCCTCTCTGCCTCCTTGTGATCTCTCTCTCTGTCAAATAAATAAATAAAATCTTAAAAAAAAGAATTTGTCTCTATCAAGTCTACCCTTAAAGACTGGCTGAAGGAAGTTCCTTAAATAGAAAGGAAATGATCAAAGAAGGAATATTAGAACATCAGGAAAGAAAAAGGAAGAATGGAAGGAACAGAGGTATGAGTACATATATTAGACTACCCATTATGGAATGAATATGCCTATCCCATAATTCGTATGTTGAAGCCCTAACCCCCAATGTAACTGTATTTGGAGATGGGCCTGCAAAGAGGTGACAAAGTTTATGATAGAAGATAATGGTGGGGCCCTAATCCAAAGAGGCTGTTTTTAAGTACCCAGGCTTTGGTATTTCCTTATGGCAGCCCAAGCTGATTAAACACTATCCTTTTCTTCATGAGTTTTGCAAATTCTATTTAATGATTGAAATGAAGACTATAATATATCACCTGATAACCAAGACCATAATAATACTTAAAGATGGGGAAAGTAAAGGGACCTAAATGGAAATGAGATTTCCACATTTCATTTGAAGTGGTAAAATGTTGATACTAGCTGATTGTGATAAGGCAAATATGTAATACATAAAACAACCACTGGGGAAAACAGAACAAAGATATGTACTCAAAAACAATATAAATAAATCAAGATAGGATCTTAAATAACCCACAGGAATACAAGAAAAAAGAAATAGAGGAATGATAGCCAAAGAACCAAATAGAAAACAATATGGCAGACTTAAGCATCAGCATACCAATAATTACATTAAATAGAAATGTCTAAATACACTAGTCAGTAGGTACCAATTGTCAGAGTAGATTTCAAAGAAAAATGACACAAATACTAAGTGTTGATTAATAAAAAAAACCCCTCTAAGTTCAACAACATAGATGGGTTGAAAGTAAAATAATGAAAAAAGATATATTATGCAGACATTAATGAAAAACTCAGGAATGGTGAAATGTCTGAAAGTAGGGAGGACAAGAGAATAATAAAATCCAGAACAAAGAAAACTATTACAGGCAAACAGTGTTATTACATAATGATAAATGGACAGATCTAGCTGAATGACATAACTGTACCAAATATGTACACATCCACCAATGAAGCCTCAAAATACATAAAGCAATTACTAATATACCTGACAGGAGACACGCATAAATACACAATTATGATTGGAGACGACAACACCCTTCCCTCTCAGCAATTGATAGACTAGCTAGACAGAAAATCATCAAAGGTATAGAGGACTTAAGAAACACCGTAAACCGATAGGATCTAATGAACATTTTATAGAACATTGTACCAACAAGAGCAGTATGTATGTGTTTTTTCAAGTGTCCACAAAACCTGTGTTAAGATCATATCCTGGGCTGTGAAACAAACCTGAACAATTTAAAATAGTTGCAAGCATACAGAATTTGTTCTTTGATCATAATGGAACCAAACTTAGAAATCAGTAACATACCATTTGATAACTCACAAAATTCTTCAGAGCTATATTGCTAGATTGTATGGGAAATTGTTATGCTTTCTCATTAACAGTGCATGAGCGTTCCAGTGGCTCTGCATCCCTGCCAGTATTCCCAGATTTTATTTTGGAATTTTAGCTGCATCCTAGTAGTTGTTTAGTGTCCACTCTACCCCTCAGGCTTACTAAAGTCTTTCAGAACCATAGAGTGATGATTGGTACAAAAAATAGTGGCCAGATACCTAATGCCTTCCAGCGAAAACTCAGAGTCCTTTGCATGATGTTGAAAGCATTGTATCACTTGTCCTCAGATAACCACTGACCTATAACTGTATCAGGTATCCTTCCTTTTTGCCTTCTTGCTGTTTTCCAAGCTTCTAAAGCAATTTAATGCTTTTGTGCTCCAGTACTTTTTTTTTTTTGAACAGTTATGCTATTCTCTCAATTTGGGACACCTGTCCTCACTTTCACTGTTGTCCTTCACTCATCTTTCAAGATCCAAAGAAAATTCAGTATTTCTCTGTGTCATTTACCAGTGCTACCATCAAGTTATTTGTTCCTTGCTTTGTTGTGAAGACACTTTATGTGTGAACCTGCTGAGAAATTCGCCTGTTGAGTTGCAGGCATCTGCTTTGGGAGGGACACTCTTTTCCTTGACTCTGAGCAGTTCCTAAAGAAACAGAAGCTGTGCCTTATTTTACTTCGTCTTCTCTAGGACGTAACACCAACATCATTTGTTAAACTGCATTTAATAATGTTGATTTTGTTGTTTTGCAATATCCCAAACTGTTCTCTGAAATCTTAAATGTACAAATTATTTTCAGTGCTGTTTATCAGTGTTGCAGGTTGTATACCGACAGGGCATCTTTGGCACTGTTTCTTCCTCTTCTCCTTGTACTAGGCTCCTTTTAGCTCTGAGCCAGTGCCTCATAATGAAGTTTATCCTAAACCCTCTAGGGTGAATTTACAGTTTTCTGCTAAATCCCATCAGTCAAAATTGTATTTTTGAGTTTGACTTTAAGGAGTTTGTATTATGAAATCAATAGGTATTCTGAAAGTGCTTTTTCAAACTACAGGCATCTTCCTGGTCACAGTCCCTACCTCATCACACTACCCTATCTTGAGAATCACTGCTCTGAACCTGTGTTCTCAGCCATGACCACTCCCAGATCTCATAGGAAATGTTCTGAGGATCTAATCTGAGATCCTCCACATGCAAATTTAAGCATGGTGATCTTCACTGGGTGTCACGGGGATCAGAAATACAAGTGCAGATGCTGTGATCATGTGGCAACACTGTTAAATAAGATGGTTTATCCAGGTGGTAATCCTGAACAAGTGTGCATTAATTTGATTGAGATTATAAACAAAACGCCCAATATAAAATGCAATCATAGAAAACTTACAACTCCCTCTCTCAAAAGTATGTCTGTGAAAAAAGCCAGATTTGAGAAACACTGTCCAAAATGATTCCCTCTCTTCTTTTTTCCATGCTTTGAAAACTTAAGAATCCCTTACTATGAAGTTTTTCTGTTCTAGAATTGCAAGACTAACTTAATTTCCTTCTGCAGTCTCTAGTGTAAATGGCTAATTTCTTTTCTAATAAAGAAGTACTCATAGATGGAAGAAAAGAGGAAGCTTAGCATGCAAGGTATTTATTAGGAATCAGGAACCAGGAGGAAGGGGGATATGGAACTACCACACAGTCTTAACAGGGTCTCAGTTAGCCAGAGAGGGCTCACTCGAGAGGTAGCCTCTACTGCGTCAAGGTGCCTGGATCTTCATACCCTCTTCTTACTCATTGATTTGGATGTGGGCTGATTCCAGAAGTGCATGAATTTGGGAGAAGAGACTGTGCAGCTGAAGCAAATCCTTTAGTAGTTGACAGCTGGGGACAAGCTGGAAAGACAAGTCTTTCCTTGGAGGGGGATCTGGGTGGCAAATCTCCAAGTCTATCACAATGAGTAAAAGTAGCTGATATATGTTGTTTACTTTGTGCCAGAATATTGCAGAAAGCCTTTTATGTATAACATCTCATTAATTCTCACCTTATCTCCCTGAAGTAGGTATTATTATTCTTCCTATTGTACAGATGAGACAGCAGGCAAAGAGTGGGTAATTGGCTTGTCCCAACTTATACAATGAGTTTAAATGGTGGGGCTTAGATTGTATCTAGGCAGTCTGGCTCCAGAGCTCAAGCATTTAACCACAGTGGTATCCTGTGCAATCTACACTGTACTTAACTGCAATAACTTGAAATTTGATAATCTAAATGCGATGAATAGTTTTCTGTTAAGCATAAAAGGAATATCCATTTGCCTCCCATTCTAAACAAATGTAGTTGTATGCAGAGCCTTTTCGTTTGTTTGTTTGAGGCATATGTGGTATAGCCTGATACGAGAATTACCTTTTTTGGTCTCCTGAAAATTCCATGGATTGATATGTCACTGGCTAGCATTTGAAGTGAGTTATGAGTTAGCCCTACCTGCCTGCCATGTTTGTGTTAATGGAACTTACCAACTGAAGTGCTGGGAAGCTGCAGGAGATCAGAGTGTGGCCATCAGCATTTCTAGGCCGTCCAATTTATAACCTTCTACGACTCAGATGAAAGTACAGCAGTCACAAAGTTGCTTTCAGCTCAGGAGCTTTTCAAGATAATAATTTACCTTTAGATTTCCATGGAGCTGTAGGTAACAACATCAATTAGCACTGACAAATTCAGTGGTGAACCTCATTTTCCTTCAGTTATCTGGTGATAGATCTATATTAAAGAACTAAATGA
Organism: Nasua narica; assembly: GCA_028533885.1. Classification (NCBI taxonomy): domain Eukaryota; kingdom Metazoa; phylum Chordata; class Mammalia; order Carnivora; family Procyonidae; genus Nasua; species Nasua narica. The sequence continues at coordinate 3,510 of JAPYYJ010002815.1, read as the reverse complement.
ACTTTGACCAGGTACGATTTTTAAAACATTCCTTGGCCTTCACAAACTTCGAAGTTTATTGATAAAGTAATGTATGTGTACACTGTGTTCATGTTAAAGATTTCCAGTGATTTTTCTAGGCATCATCTTTTTCTATGGATAACGCAAATAAAATCAAGGTAGATTGTCCCAGTTATTATTAGAGGTGATAATTTGCAGTCTAAGTGTGTTGCCATGGATACCTAAGAACCCCCCCAAAAGACTCAGGCCTGGGAGTCAGGGCTTAATCCTGAGGTGCTTTTCAATAGCACCAGCTGTCCCGAGCCTGAAAGGCGTGGCAAATTACACCATTATTAGAGTGAAATGGTATGGCTAAGCTAATTATTTGTGGGCTTTAGACACAGGTGTTCATAAAGGCTGAACGTGCACTCCTAATCAAGTCTGATTGGACCAGAACAAGAGCCCGGCATGGGACTATCGGAGAGTTGTTTATAGTGTCTTTCATTTAAATAATAAAAGAGGCCACTGTGGGCCTTCTGTTCAGTAGAGTTTTTAGTGTTGTTCTGAGTTGTCATTACAGGTAATTATATTTGGTTTTTCCCTTTGACTTAGTCCAGTTCTGGAGATCTGTTTTCTAATAATATTTTACTTGCTAGTCATACAACAATTCGATGTGCTTCAGCGATTCTGTGACAATTATCCAGTTAATCTTACTATTAGTGAATGCAACGTAGCTTTACAGAACTGAACTTATGACCTTTATCACAAACATATACCTTAGCTATGACTTATTAAGAGAATGGTTAATTGCCCAGGTATTACTATTTCATTACCTATGACACTTCTCTGATAATACTTGTGTTCATAATGTAGCAGCAAGTTGATTGAAAATATGCTTTAAAATGTTCCTCATTTAATATCTGAATATCAGTTGCTAAAATGTATGTTTGATGGGAAATGCTCTATGAATTCATCATAGCTTGATATTATACTGAGTATGGTAAATTGCTCTTTTAACAAAGCATGCTGAGTTTCCCTATTTTTGCTTCTTAAAAGGATGAAATGAATACTTCCTTCATGTGCATTGGCCAGGAAGAAGTTTACATTCAGTAGTTATAAAACAACACTTATACATCTAACATTTAACTTCCAAATAAACATGATGTAGTAGATTCATTACTCTGAAATTACTTAGTAAGGACTCAGTTTGTCTGTTTTACTTGTCTGTGGTTAATACAGTGGTTGTGTATTTAGAAAGTGACCAAATTAGCACCTCTGGGCAATAATGTTGTAATACCTAGTAGATATTTTGCTTAAAAACATTTTTTTTTGCTCTATAGTCTCACAAATGCTTGTGGATTCATAATATGGGAAGAGATTTCTTTTTATTTATAATTTTTAAAAAAGATTTTATTTAGAGCATGAGAGTGTGTTGGGGGCAGGGGCAGAGGGAGAAAAAACAGAATCTCAAGCAGATTCTATGCTGAGTGTGGAGCCTGACGTAGGGCTCAATCTCAGAACCCTGAAAGCATGACCTGAGCCAAAATGAAGAGTAGGACTCTCAACCAACTGATCCACCCAGGCACCCCTTGAAGACAGATTTTTTGTGAGAAGGAGCCTTTGCTATTATAATTGGATGAAGATGTATTCACTCATTCTCTGGAGGCAGAGTGAACTGCAGAGTGAACTATTAAGAGAGCCAGATAACCTCATACATGTGTCTTTGTGCAGCTAAATATGATGGAGCCCACTATGAGTATAGATGAGGTTTTGAGTAAGAACACAGGGTTGTGTCTCTGAGTTCATTCAGTTAGGGTAATCTTCCTCCCTGCTGTTCTTCTGTGTATAGGGAAAGTGGGAGTTGGTAGTTTCTGGAAATGATTATGTAGCCTTTAAAGACAATGATGAGTAGCTTTTATAATATGTTATGCAAAAGCACCAGACTTCCTACATCCTGGGAGAAAGCAAATATATTACCTCCCTCTCCAGATCAGTAAATATTATACACAGAAAAGCGTGCTCTTAGAGGCAATTAGAGGAAGACTGGCAGAGGCCACCTTGAGCCTGCAATGGTTGTATGAATTATCACTCAGTTAAAATCCAACAGTTATCTAACCATGCTTGCTGCTCGTCTAGAAGGATTGGTCTTCTACCACAGTTAGGTAACTTCCAGAGCTAGTTTTTCTTAAATCTTCTAAGAAAATACATTTTTTCTACTTTCATCATAGTCCAGAGATAGAACTAGTCAATCATTGTTGGGAAACATAATTCTATCTTACTCTTTGTGAGCCTGTGGAGAAAAAAAAAAAGTGCCTACTCATTTATTGTGAGAGTAACCTCTTTAGTTCAAGACCTCTAACTATGGAAAGGAATTATTTGAGCTCATGTATCAATTAGGGGAGCTATGTTATAGTGGCTAGCTCCCAGACTCTCAGGAGCTAAACCCAAAAGTTGAATTCTGCCCATGTCACATGATCCTATAAGGTAAGCAGGTGAGTTGTTTTTTAGTCATTAGGAGTGCAACCAATGGGTGCTGTATCTTGATACCTGCTTCTCTAATCACCATAATACAGGGAAGGTGAATCATGAACTGGCTTTTAAAGTTTATGTACTAGTGACACAAGATACTTCTGCTTACATTTTATTTGCCCAAAAAATTATATGGCCAAGCTTAAATTCAAAGGGCCGTGTTCAGAAAGCAGAGAGTAGAGAAATATTTGGTGAGCAGAAATAACTACTATAGTATCCTCTAAATCACTTCTTGCAAGTAAATTCTTTACAGGCTAGACCAGTTCAAGAATTACCTAATTAAGCATCACCTAATTAAAATTGGAATTGATAGAAAATAGGAGATAGTATCAAGATACCAGATATGCATTTACCCTTTTGTTTGAAATTGCACAAAATGACAGAAATAGAGAAAAAAATATGTAGAAGAAGGAGAAAGTTTCTCATGGCATTTTCTTTTAAAGATTTAATTTATTTGAGAGAGGAGGAGAGAGAGAATAGAAGCAGAGGAGGGGAGAAGCAGACTCCCCACTGAGCAGGGAGCCTATGCAGGGCTGGATCCCAGGACCCTGGGATCATGACCTGGGCTGAAGGCAGATGCTTAACCATCGAACCACCCAGGTGACCCTCTCATGGAAATTCTTAATCTTAAATATGTATTAAGGTTCGCCAGAGAAATAGAACCAATAGCATGTGTCTGTCTGTCTCTCTATAGGGAAATTTATTTTAATGAATTGGTTTGCATGATTGTGGAGGCTGGCATTTCAAAATCTGCAGGGTAAGCTGGCAGGCTGAAGACCCAGGGAAGAACTGATGTTATAGTTCAAGTCTGAAGGCAGTCTGCTAACAGAATTTCATCTTCCTTAGGGAAGGTCAGTCTTTTACTATGAAGGCCTTTAACTGATCAGATGAGGGCCACCCACATTATTGAGAGTAATTAAATATACTCAAAATTATGCATTCTCTTCTTAAAAAAATGATAGCTGTTATGAACTGGAAATTTACTTAAGAAATACCAAACCC
>JAPYYJ010002814.1:0-12291 GCA_028533885.1 Nasua narica | reverse complement strand
TGCTGGACGCATAACTCAGAAACAGTGACCTGATGATCTCGGCCCCACACGTGTGTTCAATGCACCCTGCCCAAATCTGTCAGGTGTGTGCCTGGTCCATCTATTCCCACTGGTCCTGCCTTGGCCCACAAGAACTGTCCATTAATTACTCTTAACTTGGAACAATGTTATTAATTTCCTCCCAATTCAGAGTCTGTTTATCTTCCTTGTTGCCTTCCCATCTACTGTATTCCACTCAAGTGCAATCTTACGGAAAGAGGTTCCCCCACAACAAAGGACTGTTTGCCTGCTTATCATGTTCCCCTCTGTATTAGTTTCCTTGCTGCCATAGCAATCTACCACAAACTTATTGGCCTAAAACAACACATATTTATTCTCTTACGATTTTGATGTTTCCATTTCTAAAATGGGTTTCCGTGGGCCATCATCAAGGTGTAGGCAAGGATGCACTCCTTCTAGAGGCTCTAGGGACGAATCTGTTCTCTGTGACTTTCCACCTTCAAGAAGCAGTCTGCATTGTTGTCCCTTCTTCCATCTTCAAAGCCAAGAGCATAGCATCTTCTAATCTATCTCTGACCTTGCTTTTGTCATTGCTTCTCTTATCCCCTAGTGATTACATTGGCTCAAACTGGATAATCCAGAAGTATCTTGTTTCCAGGTCTTAAACTTAATTATATCTGTACCGCCTCTTCTGCCATGTAAAGTAATATATTCACAAGTTTCAGGAATAGGACATGGACATCCTGGGTGGGGGCTATTATGGTATCTATCACACTCCATTTGAGGCAGCTATCATCTTTGTGATCTGTCAGCTTTCAAATATCTAGAGATACTGAGATCCTTAGAACATGGGGACATTGTAACAGGACTTAAGTAGCCAATAAAATGAGGAGGTTGGCTTAGAGCAACATGGTTGGGGATATTGGTAGTAGCGGTGATTTTGCCCCTTAGGGAATACTTGACAAAGTCCAGAGACATTTTTAGATGTCGCAACTGGTCCATGGTGAGGGAGTATGCTACTGACATCTTATAAAGGCTAGGGATGCTACTAAATTTCTTACAATGCACAGGATAGCCCCTTAATTATCTGACCCAAAATGTCAATAAATCCATGGTTGAGAAATACTATATTAGATTACTCCTAATCAAAATGTTGTTTGTGGACCAGCAGCCCTGAAGTGACCTAGAAGCCTTTAGAAATGCAGAATCTCGGGCTCCAGCCTCAGAAGCTGCATTTTAACAAGATTCCCAGGTGATTCCTATACATAGAGAAGTTTTGAGGAGCCCTGGACGAGAGTACCAGCTCTCAGCCCTGGCTGCACATTGGAATCACCCGAGATAGTTTAAAAAAAGACACTGCCGCTTGAGCCCAAACACAGACCAGTTAATTCAGTTAAACCTCTTGGGGTTGGGAACCAGGCACGAATATTTGTTAAAAGCACTCTGGATAATTCTAATGTGCAGCCAAGTTGAGAGCCTCTGCTTTATGATCCCTAAAGCTTTGGTATCAGTGTGATCAGTGGGCAAACAGTATCAGCGTCACCTAGGAACTTTTCAGAAGGGCGGAATCTTAGTCCCCACCTCAGACATCCTGAATCGGAATCTGCATTTTTAACAAGATGCCATGTGATTTGCATTCATATTGGAGTCTGAGAAGCACTGCTAAAATTCTTTCCAGCCTGAAACAGTGTTCTCCAGAAAAATAGACCCAGTGGTATGTATATAAATATAAATAGATAGATAGATATAGATAGATTTAACATCTAGCCTGGTTCACGTGGTTATGGAGACTGACAAGTCCCAAGCTCTGCAGAGTGAGTAGGCAAGCTAGAGATCCAGGAGAGCCAAAGGTGTAGTTCTAGTAGGAGTCGGAAACCCTGAGAACCAGAAGAGCCAATGGTGCAGTTCCAATCTGAACGTCAGCTGTCTCAAGATCCAGAAAGAGCTGATGTTTCAGTATGAGTCCAAAGTCGGGGAAAAAGTTGCTATCCTGTTTCAAAGGTAGTCCCAGACAGGAGGAATTCTCTTACTTGAAAATGTCAGGGTTTTTGTTCTATGCAGACCTTCAAATAATTGGGTGAGGCCCACCCAATTATAAGGGCAATCTACTTTACCCAATCTACTGATTTAAGTGTCAACCGCATCCAAAAATACCCTCGCAGAAACAACCCTAATAATACTTGACCAAATATCGGGTACCCCCCAGCCCAGTCAAGTTGGTACATACCACCCTAAAAATTCCATTTCTCTTCAAAACATTATATATACAAACTTCACAGAGTCCTTTCACTGTATCCCCACATGGTAGAAAACTATACAAAATCTTGTTTAAACAATGTTCTTCTGTTTCAAAATATTGCATTTTGCATGACTATATTTAGCTGTACTGTTCATAGGTAATCATTACATTTTAAGAAACTCACAGCTTGTCAGCTTCCAGGAACAAAGATTTTGAAACAAAGTAGTGTGTGGAAAAGCACTCTCCCCTGAGAGGTGGGGTGTGGTTAGCAGCAAGATACTTAGCCAAGACTTGTTTGGGAAAGTAGGGTCTATAAAGGGGACACACCCAGATCAAGTTAAAAGGAACAGAGAAATGAATTATGGAGCAAAAGGGGGGCAGGAGGAAGCCCTTGTGATACCCCTTGAGTTAGAATAAGGGTTGCAGAGAGCTCTTAGTGGAGGTGTGGCTTTCCAGGACTGAATACAGCCCTCACTCTATCTTTTCATCCCAACAGGATAAGAAAAATAGACTGAGCAGGGCAAGATAAAGGAACAACATGTTTATCTTCTCCTAGAAAAATACAAAAAGAAAAAAAAAAGAAAGAAAGAAGAGAGAGAAAGAGAGAGAAGGAAGGAGAGGAGAATTTTGAGATCTTTAAAAATATCTCATTTAATTTTTGATGTAGGAATTACTATACCCATTTCATAAAGGATAAAAATTGAGGTCTTGAGAGATTAATCTACTTGCTCAAGGACATGGAGCTGGAAGTGGGCTAACCAAAAGCTAAACACAAAAGTTTTTTCTAATTGCTACTCCTTATGCCGAAGTTCCCTGCTACAGAGTGAATTGTGTCTTCCTGCCACATTCTACAGTATCTGTTTGGTGGAGTCCTCACCCCCAGTACCTCAGAATGTAACTTTATTTAGAGATAGGATCTTTACAGAGGTAATCAAGTTAAAGTGAGGTCATTAGAGTGAGCTCTAATCTGATATGACAGGTGTCTATAGAAAGGGGAAATTTGGAGACACAGAGGGAAGATGGTATAGCGACCTAAGAAGATAGCCATTTACAACCTTCCCTCCCAGCCCTCAGAAGGAGGCCAACCCTGCCAACCTTGATCTCAGACTTCTAGCCTCCAGAACTGTGAGACAATAAGTTTCTGTTGCTTAAGCTACCCAATTTGGAGTAATTTGTTACAGCATCCCTAGCAAGCTAATGCAGTGACTCTCTACTAAAGATTTAATCAAGAAAACAAAAACCAGTATGGTTTTTTTTACAGAAGGAAGTTACCTGAAGAAATTGGTTAAGCATTAGTTGGGGACTGGAAGGTAAAGGGAGAACACTAAGGGAACACAGAATTGCAGGAAGCAGCTAATATCCCTGGGGCTAAGGGTGAAAGGGAAAAGGTCCGTGTTATCAGAGTCTAGAAACTTAAAAGGACAGGTCTGCTGAGCTGGAGACCAGACCTGGGGGTTGCCTGTCAGTGTTCGTGTCTCTTGAGCTCAGAGGAGGACCCTCTAAGCTGTAATTCACCTCTCTGAAAGGAAGCCAGCTGGTTAGGGCTGGTATCTCCAAGGGACTTCTATGAGATTGGCTTGGAAGCGTAAGAAAAAAAATGGAAACTAGAAGCAATTATCATCAACAGGGTGAAGATCGTTTCCTGGGGTAACACTGAAAGGAACAGAAAGTAAAACAGTCCCAAGAATCTCTTCCAGACTTCCAGTCTCCTTTTAGTATCCCTGACCATCAGAATGTCCCAGGGAGCCAGCAGGCCAAGGAGAAATGACATCTCCCTTTTTATAAAGGTCTAGATGGACTTCCTTTAAAAACACCCTGCTTACCATCCCTCCATTGGTTCCATTACCAGTCACCCCCAAATTTGGCAAAGCTTACCTGCAACATCTGCTATACTAGCACTTTAAATGTGTCCTAAAACACATTTATTATCACATTCCTCTCCTCAAAAACCTTTAGTGGCTCACAGCTGTCTCTACAACCCTATTTTCTCTCAACCTTGATCTCAGCCCTGACTAGCGATGGTTTCACTCATCCCTATCAATCGTCCTTTCTCATTTTATGTGTTGATAACTCCACACTCTCTCCGTAAACCCTTTATCCAGCCTGATCCCCTCAGTCTCAATCATATGTCACAAAGAAAGTGAGCTATCAGACAGGAACCTTGCAATTCCTCCTCCCTCTGCCTCTAAACTTACTATTATATCCCTAACGTTCCTCCTCCCTGCCTGTCCCAGAGGACGAGCTTGCATCCCTTCTGCCCCAGCCTAGCCTCCTCACCTCTGTGGGCCTCAAACCCAATTCCTCCTACCTCCCTCAGTCCTTCCTCTCCTGTCTTTATTTTTATCATCTTACCCACTCTAGGAGCTCCTTCCTCCCGCCTGTAAGTACATCCCAGTCTGTTCCCATAGGAGACAGGGCTTTCCCCAATCCAGCTCCCTTCCACACTCACCCATGTGTGTCTGTCTCACTTCTCTGTCACTCCTCCCCCCTGCGTGCTCTGGCATCAGCCACTCACTGCTATTCATTTCAACGCTCAGCAATGACCAAGCTACCAAATTCATCACGGACTCTCTTACCCAGCCTCTGGATATATTTTATGATGTATTTTTTCTTGGCTTAAGCCATTATAGACATTTCAGAAAATACCAGCAAGAATAAAATACAGTGAAAAGAAAGTTTTTGAGGGGCTCTGAGACTCTGTAAACATCTATAAGAGAACTGGGGCACTTGGAGTAGAGAACTAAAAAAGGAGAATAGGGTTTGAAAACAGTTCAGAGCACACAAAATATTTATGCCAAAATCTCAACTCTTGACAGCCTTTAGAGAACAGTTCCAGATAATCCAGGATTCTGAACACCTAACGCTCATCCCTTTAACCACCCAGACATTTGAATCTTAACACTTAAGGCTAAAAATCTATTTTAAAAATAACGTGCTTCCTCCGTCTGTTTTCACCGGAGAATACTAAGCATGACAAGGTCATGATAAGGTGAGTAGAAATAGTAATAGACCCATATTTGATTTCTGCCTATTATGTGTCAGACCTGTGCTGGGAATTTTACATATGCAGCCTGAATGTAATCTCATGTAATTTTTATAGCTCATCTGCATTTTATATATAAGCAAACTGAGGCACAGAAAAGTGAAGGAAAGTTAAACTGTAGCCCATCTTCTAAGTGCAGAGGCCTAGATTTGAACCTGAAGGCTTCTGTTCTTTCTGCTATGCTAAGCCACGTGCCCAAAGAGAACACTGGGGTCAGTTCTGTGTCTCCCTGGAGACCTTGGGAAATCTTCTGGACTGCTCTCTGACTAAATTATATAGCCTCAGGTGGGCTTTTTCTTTCTTTCTTTTTTTTTTTTTTTTTAGTAGAATCCAGGTAACAAAGAAGTTGATTCCTGGCATTTGGTACAGCCGGATTTTTACTGAACTCTGACTCTGTTGCTATCATGCTGTGACAGTCCCCGCCCCCCCCCCTTGGCAACTAACTGTCACTTACTGTTTGCACCCTGCTGTCACTTACTAACTCCAACTCAGCCTAGAAACTTGGTAATGGAGTGTTTGAATATGTAAGTAAAAACAAATAGGGTTTATTTGAGGGCTTAAAGTCTTGCCTATGAATGAACTCTTTGGTGTGTGGCTTCTGTGAAATCTGTTCTGGTAATTTAGAGGTTTTGTTTGCTATCTCCTCTCTCCCCTCAGACATCACAGTCTGACACAGTTCAGACTGTGTAGGTTGCCCCATCCAACCCAAGGTTCGAGTAGATGAGATGTTACCCTATAGTAAAATCTCTGCAAGGGAAAGTATTTTACCTTTCCTTAGAGGAAAACCTTGACATTGCCAAAGGAAACTCTGGGATCTACTTAAATCCCCCAATTCATGAGTACCACGTTGGCATATAGAGTAGATAATAGAACCTGATGTGTTCTCCTTTTACCCACTCCCCACACTTTCTTCGGTCCCTTGACCATCGGACATCTACCTGAAGTTGTCATTGCCTCAGGGTAGGCAGGGTAGATTTGTTACAACAAAATGCAAATAACACTGTCAGTTCTTAGCTTTTGTGTTTCAAAATAGGCTTTGCAAGATAAAAGCATTTTGAGATCCAAAAAAAAAAAAACGAGGTTTTTAGATATCAAAAGCTAAAACCGGAAAAGACTCAGGGCATAAAAATCAGACCATATTATAAATTACTATATTGTAAATTACACATTTCTAAAAGAGCAATAAAGAAAGTCTTTGTTAGGTCTGGTTATTTTGTAATTAAAGAAAATAGAATATGCTATTTCTGTGCAGGTACTCTAGGAAAAACAAAACAGTAAGTTTTAAAAGGAAGGGTACCATAAACAGTAGATTGAGAAGAATTCCAGGGCTCTGTGATCCAGTGTGCCATCCCAAGGTTGCAGGACTCTAATAACCCACCTGTAATCTTAATCATTATTCTGTATGTAGGAGCATAACATTGCCCTGAATGCTTAAGGAAGCTATTCATTTTTCCCTTCCCCTTTAAAGAAGGAAAACTTGAGCCCACTCTTAATAACGAAGGCTGGAAATTTCCCCAGTACTAAAACTGCAGAGTCTCAGACAACGCTTATCACTTTTACTGTAGGAAGCTCACTAAGGAAAAATCATTCCGGAGTAAGTATTCTCATGCCACTTAGTACTATCGCTGAACAGCCCCAAATACTTCAAGTACAACTGAAAGGTCACATGCCAGATAAAGAAAGGTTATCCTTTCCTCAAGAAGGTGACGGTGTTGGAGTGAAACCATCCTTCCTCATCACAGTTCCTGCCTCAGCCAAGGACATGTGAATGGGAGTCTCTGAAGTGTTTAGCTAGGTGGCAGGTGATGTGTTCCCAACACCATCTGCGTGTTCCTAGGGGCCTGCTACAAGAATATCCGGACTAAGCAGTGTCCATGGAGTACGCTTCTGATCACCCTCATCCTTGCAGACTCCCCAAATGTTGACTCAGAATATATTTAATCTACAGACAACTCTACTCCTGCCCCTGAGCCCCTGATTTGGATGCAGGGGTTGAATATTGCCTCTTACTGAACCCATCAGGATGCTTGAGCTCACCTTTCAAGTCTGGTTTGGGGTTCCATGGCTCATGTTTTCAGGGGCTATTCTCAACTTCACAGCCCCTGCTGGCAGTCTTGTCAGGAGGAACCCTTGCTCCAGACCATCCTGGGTTCATCCTGCTCGGCATTATAGGTGCCAAGGCCATGAGAGTTATGCCATCAAAGATCATTGCTCTCTTGACATCCATCTTTGGGAAAGGAAATAGTCCCAATATATCGGCCTTTCCCAATGACTCCTTGTGACCCAACCACACAGATAACGTTTAAAGTGTTTCTTAAACCTACCTATGTTTTCTATTTTTGAGAGAGTGGGGTGTGTTATGAAACTTCCTTTTTGCAGACTAAGGTACTATTTCTTGTTATTGACCTAACCTATACTCTTCCAAGTGTCCTTGGATGCCCTCTAGCACAACTATTGTCATTTTAGTTGCCAAATCCTTTTGTAGAGGGAATATTTACCCTGGTGTTAGCTAGTTTCATTCAGACTGCTCAGAAAAGACATACTCCTATTCGTGAAGGAAATGCGTTCATTTCAAGGATATGGTAGAATCATCCATCTTGATGGTGTACTATTACCCGTCTTGACCGTAGACTTCCAAGACTGAGGAGCACACTAGGCTTCACAGAGACCTGGAATAGTCACTCAACATTTGTTCTCACTCAGTATGAGCATTAGTCACTCACCTTCCCTTTCTCTATCTAGCATTAATTATTCTAAAACCAGTGGCTTGGATCATTTTTGTCACCCCCCCACTATTGAGCTCCCCTACTGGTCACTCTGTGAACTTGGTCTCCATTATGTCTGACTATACCTCTTAGCTTTTGACTCAAGAAGAAATCCCTTATTCCATTATTTATGGCCAGGATAGCAGGATAGACACATGGCACATAAGTACCATCTGAAAGAAAGCTGGGCGCATGAAAGACATTTGAGTCTGCATGGTCTATAATTTATATTAATAAGTTCTGCTCTATAACTTCATGGTTTTTTTTAATGTGGAAAATGCCATGGCCCCTGGTAAACTGTGGAGATTAAAGAGTTAGCATAACAAGCCTAAGACTTCTATCCTTAGAAATCCCTGACTTTAAGGGTGGTCCATGGCTGGCATCAGAACAGTTGGATTTCAGGAGGGATCTCACCATCCCCAGAAATAATGAGCACGGTTCATTGTACCTAAACCGTGCAAAAAGTATGGCTTATGCCGAACACTTGCTTTCCTTCTGGAGTCTGGATTTCTAGTATGTACAAGGCAGAAAGTGCCAACATGACCACCCCAGTAAAACCCCTAGGCCCCGAGTGTCTAGTGAACTTCCCTGGTAGGCAACATTTCACACATATTGTCTCAGGTAGTAACTGGAGGAATTAAGGGCATCCTGTGAGACTCCACTGGGTGACTGGAGTGGACTCTTGGAAGCTCGTGCCTGGTTTCCTCTGGTCTCTGCCCCACGTGCCCTTTTCTTTTTACTGTTGTTGCTTTGAATTCTCTCACTGTAACAAATCATAGCCATGAACATATGTATGTGCCCAGTTCTCTGAGACCTTCTAGCAAATCCTGGAATCTGGGAGTGGTCTTGGGGATTCCCAATGTGCAATCAGGTCCATTCACATGAATTTTCATTCACATTGGAGTGGCACCATTTCCTCACATACAAAAAAAGAAAGAAAGAAAGAAAAGAAAAAGAACAAAGAAACCTTAAGTCTCTTCCTTGCAGAGATATTATATCCTCCTTCCCCATATATCCATTACAGCTATTTAAGTCAGTAAGTTGAAAGAGTCAGCTTTCTTTGGAAGTAGCCATAAGTGAATAAAAATTTAACGAGGGCAAAAAGGAGACATTGAGGGGGGCAGACCCAGCTGGAGGGGGTATCCAAGCGACACCTCCGGCAGGCTCAATCCGAGTGCTATTTGGCAGATTAATGGCAGCATTTCTATTTATTATGAAAAGCCAGTAAAAATAAGCATTTTCTGCCACGTTCACACATTCTTAATGAGCCAAATTATTCTACTGCATGACCTTCATGGGCAGGCCAGTTCCTTTAAACAGCTGCATTTATTCACTTCCGTTTTTAGCTTTTGCTGGTACATTAAAAATAATACCTACGGGTCTGAAAGAAGCTCAGTTATTGCCCAAAGTGCTTGATTTACTCCCAGGGAGTAGCCCAAGCCCTGGGAGAATCTCAGTCAGTGAGATTTTATGATAAATGTCAGTGATTATGCTGATAATAGAGTGTTCCACCAAAACTAGTCAGGAGAAGGCATTTCCTTTTCAAAGCATAAAAAAAAAAACTAAAAAGCATAAACCGCTTTTTGCAAAGCCCATGGCTGGTGCATAAGCCTGCTGCTTCTTCTCCCAAGGGTGGAAGATGAGAGAGAAGAAGAGAGAATGAAGAGGGGGCGGGAATTAGAGAGAGGGAGACTAGCAGGGAGAAAGAGAGGGACATGAAGTGGCCAGAGAATGAAGAACAACTCTCCAGCCTTGGGCTCTGGCCATGAAAACCCCTCTCCCCAGGGATCTTCTCAGGAGAGCCCCCCAACACTCCATAACCTGATGTTGCCAGTTAACTTCATGGTGCCTCATGGGACAACTGAGGCCACCCTCTTCTCCAGCCTAGACTAGTTGCACTCTGACTAGAATCTATAGAGGGTGGGCACATCCTTTTGATCAAATATGCAGCTTTTCCAGTCTCCACATAAAGTCCAAAGGCAGAGTTTACTTCTATGTCTGGATTAGAGGAGGGAATATCCTATGTCCCACATCTCAGGGACAAGTCTGTTGTTCCTTTGTTCACGACCTTACATATCCTCATGGTGTCCCAGGCTGGGAAAGAGCCCAGGAATCTGGCTGACTGCCTTGCAGTGGATATTTGTTGTTTTAGTCTGCCCAGTGTCCCTTCTTTGGAAAAAACCTCCCTCTTCCATGTGGTTTGTGAAGCTATCAATGGGAGTATGCTGCCTGTTAGAAGGCTGGTAGCATGACCCACACACAGCCAACCACAGGACCTCCCCCTCATCAATATGCTTTGTCCAAGGAGGGTGGGGGGCACAGGACACAAAGAGGACCAATCAGAATCCTTCCCTGGCTTGGATGTATGGACCTTGGGAAAATAAACGCTCTCTTCTTGCCAAGGTTCTAAAACTGGGAGGATGCAATTTTGGGACTTGCACTAGCCATCTCCTCAGCCATATGGAGAAACTGAAACTGCAGAATAAGCTGAGAGTCTAATGAGAGAGAAAGAGAGACAGAGAGAGAGAGAGAGAGAGAGAGAACTTACAGCATTGAGTCCTGTATTCATTTCCTGGGGCTGCCATAAAATATTACCACAACCTGGTGGCTTACAACACCTGCAATTTCTTCTCTCCCAGTTTTGGAGGCCAGGAGACTCAAATTAAGGTGTTGCAGGGCAGCGCTCCCTCTGCAGACTGGGGGAGAATCTTTTTCTTGCCCCTTCTTGCTTCCGGTGGCTGCCGGCATTCTCAGGGGTTCCTTGGCTCGTGGCTATACCACTCGGGTCTCTGCCTCAATCTTCATGTTGCCTTCTCTGTGTGTGTCTCCTCCCTTCTTCTGTCTGTGTCTAATATCCTTCTGCCTGTCTCCTATAAGGATGCATGTGATTGCATTTAGGGCCCACCTGGATAATCCAGGAGAAGTTTCTCCTGTCAAGTTCCTTATAAGATGTGCCACATAGGGGTGCCTGGGTGGCTCAGTGGGTTAAGCCTCTGCCTTCAGCTCGGGTGGTGATCCCAGGGTCCCGGGATCGAGCCCCACGTTGGGCTCTCTGCTCAGTTGGGAGCCTGTTTCCTCCTGTCTCTGCTTGCCTCTCTGCCTACTTGTGATCTCTGTCAAATCAATAAATAAAATCTTTTAAAAAAAAAAAAGATGTACCATATAATATTCTCTTTTTTTTTTTGCATGTAAGGTAACATTTGTAGGTTCCAGAGATTAGGGAGTGAATATCTTGGCAAGGATGCAGGGAGCACTTTTTTAGCCTACTCTAAGTCCCATTCAAGTCCCTGAGACCTTAGTTCTTGCAGCTCTTCCTTTAACCCCATGTATCCTCACCAGGCAATAAGCTTCCTCTTGGCTTAGGCTAGTATGAGTTGAGTTTAGTACCTTGCATTAAAGATGTCTGAAATAATACACATGCTCCTGTCTGCAGCAGGCTGGGGAATGGAGGAGACAGCCTCATGCAGTGGGTAGAATGTCTGCTATTCTGCAAGCGTTTGAGTAAATCATTTCCTTTTTACAGCTTTGATGTTTGATAACTCTTATAAATATTAGACTTAAAGGACTGTCATTCACGCTAATTATTTTATTGTTTTAAACAATCTGTAATTATATTATTGGCTCAATGATCAGTTGGGATTTTTTTTCATTTGTGACCCAAAACAAACAAACAAACAAACGCAGCTTAAGAGACTTGAGCAAAAACAAGCAGACAACAAAGCTAAGGAATCTGAGACCAATCAGAAATAGCTCGGTTTGAGGCCCTGATGATATTATTGGGCCCCATCTCTAGGTTCTGCCTCTTTAGGGTGGGCAGTATCTCTGGCCCCAGGAGGGGACCTCCTGCAACTTCAGACTCACATTGCCTTATATTTGAGGCAGTAGAAGAGAGGGTTAGGTTGCCTGTTGGATAGAACAAAAATCTTGGCATTGGATCTCACTGGCCCATAGGTCAAAAAACACATAACTCTTTTATAAATACTTTATTACCCCAAGTTGATAAGGAAAGCATCTTGTCACAGGTGCTCTCAATGATTAGACAAAAATGCCACAATGAATTTGACTAATGTCACAATGAATGTGATTAACAATAATAAATACTGCACCAACTTGCATCCCCACCAACAGTGGAGGAGGGTTCCCCTTTCTCCACATCCTCTCCAGCATTTGTTGTTTACTGTCTTGTTGATTTTGGCCATTCTAACTGGTGTAAGGTGGTCTCTCAGTGTGGTTTTGATTTGAAT
>JAPYYJ010002813.1:0-12292 GCA_028533885.1 Nasua narica | reverse complement strand
CCCCCCCCCCCGCCTCTCAGATTCTTCATATCAGGGAGATCATATGACAATTGCCTTTCTCTGATTGACTTATTTCGCTGAGCATAATACCCTCTAGTTCCACCCATGTTATTGCAAATGGCAAGATTTTGTTTCCCTTGATGGCTGCATAGTATTCCATTGTATGTATATATATATATATATATATATATATATATATATATATATACCACATCTTCTTTATCCATTCATCTGTTGATGGACATCTAGGTTCTTTCCATACTTTGGCTATTGTGGACATTGCTGCTATAAACATTCATGTGCACATGTGTCTTCGGATCACTACATTTGTATCTTTAGGGTAAATACCCAGTACTGTGATTGCTGGGTTGTAGAGTAGCTCTATTTTCAACTTTTTGAGGAACCTCCATAGTTCTCCAGAGCGGCTGCACCAGCCTGCATTCCCACCAACAGTGTAGGAGGGTTCCCCTTTCTCTGCATCCTCGCCAACATCTGTTGTTTCCTGACTTGCTAATTTTAGCCATTCTGACTGGTATGAGGTGGTATCTCACTGTGGTTTTGATTTGTATTTCTCTGATACTGAGTGATATTGAGCACTTTTTCATGTCTCTGTTGGCCATTTGGATATCCTCTTTGCAGAAGTGTCTGTTCACATTTTCTGCCCATTTCTTGATCAGATTATTTGTTCTTTGGGTGTTGAGTTTGAGAAGTTCTTTATAGATTTTGGATACTAGCCCTTTATCTGATATGTCATTTGTGAATATCTTCTCCCATTCTGTCAGTTGTCTTTTGGTTTTGTTGACTGTTTCCTTTGCTGTGCAAAAGCTTTTGGTCCACTTGTCCTACTTTTCACCGAAAATCAAAATATAACATTTGGGTGAGCCTTACCGATCTAGTTTGTTTGGTATTTTTAAATACTGAAAATACCTACTATTTTTTCCATGTCTGTATCTATATATTTAACAGCTTTATTGTGATAAATGTGCAGCCATCACTAGTATCTAATTCCATGACCTCAAAGGAAATCTTGTACCCATTGGCAGTCCCTCCTCATTCGTCCCACGTTGACCCCCAAGTAACCACCAAACTAATTTCTGTCTCTGTGGATTTGCCTGTTCTGAATATTTCATATAAACAGAATCATACGCTGTTAGTCCTTTGTGTCTGCCTTTTTGTGCTCAGCACAATTTTTCCAAGGTTCATCCATGCTGTGGCATGAATCAGTACTTTGTTCCTTTTTCGTTGCCAGATGATACCCATTGCATGGCTACGCCACGCCGTGTTCATCCATTCATCAGTTGTTGAACATTTGAGATGTTCCACCTTGGGCTACTGTGCACATTTGTGTTCAAGTTTCTGGGTGGGCGTGTTTTCATTTTTCTTGGGTTACAGACCGAGGGGTGTGAAGCCACCTATTATTGGGGACCACAGATAGGTTGACCTCTGTTTTGTGGTTCTTGGCTTCCAATAAGGCCAAGTGTTCACGAGTGGTGTATTGGTTCGATAACCTTAGGTTCAAAGATGGGCATTTCCTGTCATCACAGTCTTTGAGTCAATGCTCCTACCATACTTACATTCAGCTCTTCGTAGTTATTTTTGAACTAAGAACAGAGCGTCATTCCCGACCCCATCTCCTCACTAGAGGGTTGGCAGCCTTTTTACGATGACACAAACACACTCACTTCATTTTTTTCACCAGAAATGGCCCTGAGTCGGCCCACGGTGGAGACCGACCGGTCCCGAAGGCCAGCATGGCTCCAGCCACGTCCCAGCTAGAGAACGAGGGGTCTGTGGTTTGCCTTGAAGAGTGGCCCGATTCTCTGCTATTGCAGGTGAGAGAGCGAGGGGTTTAGCCTTGTGTTCTTGCAAAGGATCCAGAGAGACTAAAAGATTCACTGAACGCTTTCCCCCGACTTGCCTCCTTAGAATTTCTGGCCCACCTCAGTCCTGCCCAGTCCAGTTCTTCAGAGACTGTATTATTTTTAAGGACCTGTATTTTTCTTTTTTAAAGATTTGAGAAAGAGAGAACAAGCTGGGGGAGGGGCAGAGAGACGGGGAGACAAGCAGACTCCCTACTGTGCGGGAAGCCCCTTGCTGCAATGCTCAAGCCCAGGACCCTGAGATTGTGACCTGAGCTGAAACCCAGCATCAGACGCTTAACGGACTAAGCCACCCGGGTGCCCCCAGGCCCTGTATTTTTAACCTGCTGTTGACCTGAGTGGTTTTCTCAGCAGGCAAGTTTGGGGAGATGCAGATCTATAAATCTCAGTTCAGAGAGCTGCTCAGCTAGCTCTCCAGGGCTTGGGAGGAAGCCAACAGACAGCAATAGGGCCCCAATTCCAACCCTGCTTAATCTAACCTATTTGCTGGGCTTACTCCCAGGATCCCAACTGCCCTCCTTGGAAAAGCTTTTCAGCAGTCCAAAGACCCCAGTTGGTCTCTAGCCTTTCCGACTGCCTCTGTGCCCCCTTGGAACCTCCTCTGAGGGCCTCTCCTCCAGCCCCTCTCCTCAGTGACCCTCCTCCCTACCCCCCTTTTTTCCAAGGTCCTGTAAGGCCCTTAATGTCCTCAGCGAGTTCTCAGTGCTGCTTGAGAAGGGCTCATTAGCCCATCACCTGTTTTCAAAGTAGGGTCCCAACCCTGAGACCCTTTCGGGGGGGTCCCCCAAGATCAAAACTATTTTAAATACGTAATAATACTCATTCTTTCTTTGTATGTGTGTCCTTTAGGACTTTCACTCTTGGGGCACCTGGGTTTCTCAGTTAAGCGGCTGCCTTTGGCTCAGGTCATGATCCCAGGGTCCTGGGATTGAGCCCCACACCAGGCTCCCTGCTCAGTGGAGAGCCTCCTTTTCCCTCTCCCTCTGCCTGCCACTCTGCCTACTTCTGCTCTCTCTTTCTGTCAAATAAATAAATTAAAAAAAAAAAAAAGACTCTCACTCTCTGGGGACTTATCCAGAAGCTCCTAATAGGAGGGGAAAGCATCCCCAGTGGGATGTGTGCTTCTGTATTGTTGTGTTTTACCATTTTCCTCAGCTTTAATTTCTCATATGACAAATATTGATAGATATAACCTACAAAACCAAACAGCTCACTAATTTTTAAGAGTGTAGAGGGATCATTAAGACCAAACACCTGGAGAACCAGGGGCCCAAATGAATCTCTAATTGGTGATAATGACTAGTTGGAGACATGTGTGGGGACTGCTAAAGGAGGGGGAGGGAACGGAAGGGAGGGCTGAGGGGAAAAAAGAGCACAGGAAGGGAAACAGGGAGAAGGGGTGCACATCGTCTGGCCCCACGCTGACTTGCAGCGGAGCTGGGGTATCAGTGGTGCCCCCTGCTCGCTAGCTGGCCAAGCAGCCATGAGAGTCTGGGATACAAACACCTTGATGTCCTCTCGCTGCCTTTATGATCTAGGGAAGGTGTAGGGGAGGTCCAGGGGCGGACGAGGGAAGTGGATATGCACTGCCTGCCTCTGGCTCATTGCAGGGTAGAGCTGGCAGCCGGGCCCAACTTCAGCGAGGCTGGCCGCCCACTCCAAAGCAGCTGTCTCGATTTCCGTTCAAGGTATTTCCTGTAAATGCCCATCACTGCAGCCCTCCTTACCTGACCCCCGTTCCTGCCTACGCCCGGTCATCTCTGGCTGCGCACACCTGAGGGCGCGTCCGTGTGGACCCTCCACCACAGGTGGTTTGGTAGGTTTGCCCTCAAGTCCTCTAAAAGAAAAAGAAAAACTGACTACAAAACTCCACTCAGCATTATTTTCAATATGCAAAATAAAGTTTATTACCTGGAGTTACCCTTGGAGTCTCCACATGCTGTGGCATATTCTAAACCAAGTGTTTCATGGATAAATACTAAATAACACCCACTGTGAAAACAAATACTTCCAGGGGAGATGGCTTACTGCCAGTGGAGAATAAGTGAGTGCTCTAGGGAATACTTCACAGGTTTTTTTTTTTTTTCCATAGCTTTTTTGATTGGAAAGTTAGGGACCGTTTTTGCACATACACTGAAGATTCCCCCTGCCTCTCCAAACATCTAATCTTGAATTTGCTTTTCTTTAGTCTTGGTGACTTTTCTTCTGTCCTGTCTTCCTTCACTTCTGGAAGGTCCAGATCAGAGTGCAGAGAGACTAAAGGGTCTATAGGAGAGAGGAAGGGGTTACCGTAACGTGGAGACCAGGAGCAAACTCTGGGGCCTTCTGGGACCGGAGCTGGGGAATCCTGTGAGATGCACTCTGGGGGCTGATTCCTTCAGCAGCTGGCTGGAGTTGCGGAGATCTGGCGCCCATTTCCCTGAGCTCCTGCCCAGCTTGGAGTCCACTGGGGAAGGGGAGAGCAGTGCCTGAAAAATGGGCCCCCTGGACCAACTTCCTCCCTCCCTCTGGGCTCTCTGGAGTCAAGCAGGGGCCTTGTACATTTCTCTCTCTAGCCCAGGGCACGCTGTGTAGTAAAGCCCTCAGTAAAATGTTTGCTTAGCAAATGACTGAATCTAACCACCATATTTACTTTAAAAGAACTGATGGAAAGGCTAGCCTGGCTGTTTTTTTGAGTGACGGGCCATTAGGATACCTGCACAAGTCGTTTTGAAGGTGGGTGGGCCAGGCACACATCCTGATGTTTGCAGGAGGCCAGCCAGGTCCAGACCTGTTCACTGACCAGGCGCCGGGGCAGCTCTGGATGGCCTCTCTGAGCAGCAGGGCCAGAACCACGACTAGGAGCGGGGTCAGGCTGGAGCAGGGCCCAGAGAGGAGACTGGATGAGCCAGGGCTCTGGGGCACCATGGGAGCCCGGAACACCCACAGGGCAGGCCTCAACCAGGAAAGATTTTTTGGTGTGTGAGGTGACCTTCTATTTCTCTAAGTAACGCATGCTATCTTAATGAACATGGACTTTTCTAAAAGAATAAACCTCAACGCCTTAAAAACAAGGAAAAGAAGGGGGATCTTAAAAACACTTGGTGTCTTCCAAGGAAATGCTGAATTGCAAATAAAGACAAGCAGTTTGTATGTTGTTTTTTTCTCAGTAGAAGAGAAGCAAAGACATTATCGCCTGGAACCGATCAACTAATTTATGTAATTACATTCTAAATGCAATAAATATGAATATACTTCATATCGATATGATCTACTATGATACTTGTAGTATCCTGAGTGGATACTACTAATTCTAATACATCTAATACTATGAACAGGTTTTTAAATAAGCTTACTACCTTGTGTTCCCACACAGAAAGATTTTTCTCCGAGAAGCCTTTGTGTCACAAACGGCATTCAGCTTTTCCCTCAAATGACAGGAAATATCCTGTCTGAGGGACTCATCATAGCATCACAGAAGTCCTAAATCAAACATCCCGTCCACTCTGTGCATATCTCTCCTCTATTTGCGACTGTTCACACAGAGGGAAATATTTGACCTGAAAAAAGACAATGCAAGACTGAAAAGGAAACTTTTACAATAAAAACATTTTTTCAAAAGGGATTGTGTCCGATTATGTTTGGAATCGGAATTTTCTTCTACCACAGACCCGTCAACGTAGTCTGCCTCGTGCGGTCCATTAAGGTCAGCACTTCTGGAGGAAACTTCCAAGAAACACCCGGCATACTGAGAAGAATCAAATTTTGGAGTGCTCTGAAAACAAATTTGGTTCAAGGAAGTACTAGGGGATTTATTAAATGCTGACTCCTCGTGGTAATAGAATGCATGGAGATTATATAATTAGAATAATCTTAAAAATGGATACATTTTAAAAAGTGTTCAAAATGCCAAACACTGGACTTGAAGGTGTTCTCGTGCTGAAGGGCTACACCAGGATCTTTCCAGGGGGGGTCGTTTTAATAGTAATATCGGGGACGCTGAGTGAACTTGGCGGCCGCAGGGTTGCTCCTTTAAGCTACGTCGCAATAACCCTCCTGTCCTCTAGAAGAAAGATCTATTTCCATATGACGGTTTCAAATTCTACCCTCAGGTGCCTATGTGTACATTGTGAGGAGACGATTAAGCCCAGACCTGCAAAGCCACAAACGGATAATTGTTAGTCCCTTAGTAGTTAAGGACTTGTGAGACTTTAAAGAGAGAAAATCAAGGTCAGTTACACACACACACACACACACACACACATCCCATCCAAAATGAAGCATGCCCATGTCTTGGACCGCAACACCAACTCCTCCCAAAGGTTGGGCCCCGCCCCTCCCCCTAGCTCTGCTCAGTCATCTGCAGGGCATCTGGGGCTTTCTTACCAGGGGCTGGTGGCACTTAGGCTGAGTACCAAAACTATGTGTACCCACACACACCCCTGAGTACATTCACGTGACCGTACTGATTCAGGAAACTCTTGCCCTAGAAGATGAGCTCACAGATAACTTTGTTGTTTGTTTCAGGAACCTCACAAAAATTCTTGATTTATCCTGAGTCGACCACTCAACTACTCTCTTTAGAAAAGACACTTCTCAGGCCCACACAGAGTATCACAAATGACGTTTACTTTTTAAGACAGTCTTCAAAATTCTCTCCCTACCCCAGCTACGTGTCCGGCAATCTTAAAACTGTTGGGCCACGAATTTGTCTAAGCCTAATTAAATCCCTCCACGTGGTTAAACCAGACCCCCTCCCCACACCTCATAAACATCTCTTTGTTCTCCCCTTTGGAGATGCCACTGAGACTGTCAAGTTTGGGCTCCATCCCCACTGAGGTAAAAAATACACAGCTTTGCTTTATGAACAGGTATTTTGGAGGTATTTCTGGCGAGCCAACATCCAACGAGGTCATAGAGCTCTTTGAGAATCTGATGAAACCCATGAGGATACTTTTCCCAGAAAAATGGACACAGAAAATGTGAGTGGCCTATAATTTCAGGGGCTTCGCGGGTTCCCTAAAGCCCCTCTGTGGGTCTCACAAAGGTGTGTCACCATGGAATAGGAATATCCCACTATCGGGAGTGAGACTGGCACCCTGTGGTTTGCCAAAGGCTAGAATCAGCAGAATCCTACTTTCAGGATCAGAGGGGACTGTTTGGATCACCCGGCCCCAATATTACCTCAATTGAATGCTGATAACACGGTGTGTAACCTATGCTCCCATACCTGCATTGGTGGGGGACTCATGACCTCTCCCGGGCAACGCATCCCTTCTGTGGCCACGGGCAGAGCTGAAATTAGAGCTCTGTCTGGCTGAAGTCACCCACGCTGACTCTGAGCCTCCGCTTTAAGGAAGGCCAGTCCCTCGTCTCACACACACAGTAAAATAACAGAACTTCTCTCTTACCCTTAGGGTATGATCCCAGGATCCTGAGCAAAAAGCAGTTCCATCAGGGGAAACTCGGAGAGTACTAACGCGGTTTTCATGTCCAAAGAGGATGGAGACCCGGGACCCCTTCAGAACATCCCAGACGTTGATGGTATAATCGTTGTATCCAGCAAACAGCAGGCGCCCTCGAAGCAGGAGGACAGGATGGTTACTGAACCAGCTCTTCCCGTCCCTTTTTTCTTTTCGGGGCACGTTCACACACACAATCGGCAGTCACCTACTCGTTCGTTCATTCTTTCATTCAGCCCACTGTGATTTCGTGCCCTCTCTGTGCCAGGCGCCGTGCTTTGCCCTGGGGCCTCAGAGAAGAGAGCCCCGCCGCTGCCCCTGGTGGAGGGTGCTGATGGGCAGGCAGGCAGACACGTGAAGGGACACATGGTAGCACATGGAAGGAGGGCCATAGTGGAAGGGCTTAGCTGTGTGTAAAATGCTGAGATCATGGAGAAGGGGATGGGGGAGGGCACTGCATAGAAGTGACAGGAACTGGCTCTTGGGGGCTGAGGAGGAGTTCGCCAGGCAGAGAAGGGAGGCAGCAGTAGCAGCAGGCAGGCAGAAAAGCACAGATTTCGACTGGGGGGCTGTGTCTGGGTAAACTGGTCCTATCAGAGCGGCCTTAACTTTTACTAGCAGCCTCCCCAGCAGCAGTGAGGGCAGAGGGGCCATGAGCTTCAAGGCATTGAGAAAGGCGCTCCCCTCCCTGTCCACCTCTGGAAAAGTCCCTCTTCACCGATAAGGGGAGACTGGAAGTCTGAGGAGGAAATGCCTAATGAAGGGCCCCGCAGATGTGAAGTTGGCTGCATCAATGAAGAACGGCAGTAGGCGGCTCGGCCTTCATTTCCCATAAAATGAAGGGGGTGGGGAGGCTGCTTGGGGTGGGGTGAAGTGGGGCGAGGAATCATGGAGGAAAACCAGGGCAAATGCAGTCTGCTTAACCCACAGGCTCACGGGAAGTTCAGCTGAGGGAAAGCTCGTTTGAGAGCTGGGTTTCATTTGGGTCCCCACATACAGTCCCGGGAAAGTTTCTGAAAGAAAATCTTACCACTGAGGGAGAAGTCTACACTGGATGCTCCAAATATGATACTCTCTTTAGAATAGATGGCGACTTCCCTGTCCGCCCGGAGGTCGTAGAGGCGACACTGGGGTGACAAAGAAGACAAAGAAGCACTTATTTCTGGCTCTGGGTTGGGGAAGAGAGGAGCACAGAGCTATCGGCAGGTGCTGGTGGCTCATGGAGCCTGGGGGATGAGGGAAATACCTTGAGTTTTCGCCCCTAGTATTTTTTCCCTTCATCCCGATTCCTAGTAATTTGCACGGATCAGTGGAGATTCAAACAGCAAATACAGAAGATTTTGGGGGGATTCAAAAACAAAAATGAAATCCCTCTTTTTTTTCTGAGAAAGAATACATATTCACTGTAGAAAATACAAACAAACTCAGAAATGCCTAAAGAAGGAAACAAAAATCCCCCCAAATCCTAGAGGTATTGACTAACATCTAGGCTATTTCCTTCAGTCTTATTTCCATTTTATGTTTGTCTTTACACGGAGAGGATATTTCACGATGACTTCTATCAACATCAGGTTATGAGCATTTTTCTCATATCATTAATCTTCAAAAACACATGACTACCATGGTTGTTGAATATTCTTTATGTGGATATATTACATCTGTTTAGCCACACCCTGGTAAGAGTTTTGATTATGTCTAATTTTTCTCCTTTATAAATAAAATTTTGATGACTGTTCTTACATAAAAATCCTTATACATATCTCTGATGTTTTTCTTAGAATAGTTAAGGAACACAATCCACAGAATAAAATTGTTTCAAGAAATAGTGTGACCGGATCAAAGGGGAGGGATGTTTCAAAAGCTCTTGGCTCCTACGGCCAGACTGTCTTTTAGAAGCGCGGAACCAACAGGCCTAACTCCAGGCTCTTTAACCACATCACGTCCACAATGTAGCATTTCCCTGCTAATCCAAATGAGCACCGATCCCTTAAGCTTGCATATTTTGGGTTACAGGTGGTCTGAAAATGTTTTCAGGTGTTTATTTGCCATTTTGGATTTCCTACTTTGTAAACAGTCTAGATTTTATCAAACTCTTTTTAAAAATTGGGGCGTGTATCTTAGTGATGATGCAACCCCATTCATATCTAAAAGATTTCCATTTGGTCTGTCATATAGATGGCAAGAACTTTTCATAGATGTATGCCCTTATATTTTATCATACTTTTTTTTTTTTTTTTGGTGGGCAGCAAAGGTTTATTAAGCAATAGCAAAGAACTCCTGGGCGGGGAGTAGACAAGAGGGTTGCCACTGGAGTTTCCTCATACATTTTTTGGCAGATGGAAGTTTTACATTTTCATTTTTAAAAAAGATCTTATTAATTCGGTATTTATTTGTCTTCCCTCTGGCAAATCCTGAACCAACCACTTTTCCTAGGCTGCCTGGGCCTCCCCTATAAGGAACATATAGGGCATGGGAGAAATAATACATAGGAGAAATAATGAGTACCAAAAATATTTACTTACAGCAGTATTAGGAAAAAAAAATGGAAAAAAAAAAAAAAAACCTTGAATCTAAACAGGAAAAAAAAAAAAACCTTGAATCTAAATGTCCAAAAAAAAAAAAAAAAAACCTTGAATCTAAATGTCCAAAAATTGGTTAGTTAAGTACATAATAGCATGTCCATAACATGGCATACTATTCAATTGCTAAGAAAATATAACGTAGATCAGCTACATTGGCAGGGAAAAATGTTCACAATTTATTGCTAAGTGAGAAAAACAAATTATAAAGCATTTTGTTTTAAAATAGAAAAGACAGAAATGAATTCACCCAACTGTGATTTTACTTGGGTTGGGAGATTAAGATATTTTAATTCCCTTCCCAAGTTTTCCTCATTGAATTCACTTTACTACAGTAATCAGAAAAACATTAATTTTGAAAAATAAACTTAAATCACTGCATTTCTCTTTCAAATAGGAAAAGCTCTCCTAGCTTAGAAACATACCGTAGCATCATCTGATCCTGAGGCAAAGGCGTCTCCACTTGGGTAGTACCTGCAGAGAAAGTTTGAATAGAAAGCACTCTGTTTAGAGTGGTGATTCTCAACCCTGGATTCCCATCAGAATCATCTGGAAATCACCTGGGAAGGTAGTCCCATGCCGGGCCCATGGAATCAGAATTGGCATCTTCACCGCTGGACATAAGAACCACTCATTATAGAGGCCAGAAGGGGAGGCTCACCTGGCCGGCCCACTGGCCTCTAGTTTTCTTCCCTGTAAGTAGGGGACAGAGACAACGGCCTTGCAGAGTGCGGGTGAGGACTAACTGAGACAGTGGGTGTACTGGCACCAGGCACTGAACACAGAGCAGGTCGCCCTAACCGTAGTTTCCACTGATCTGGGACTTGGCTCAGCTCTGGGATGAGAAAGCGATGATGTGCACAAACACTGGGGTCGCACGGACAAGGCCTTGTGCAGATCTCTGCATGGACCACTGCCTCCATGGGATGCCTCTGGCAAGGGACTTCACTTTGCCCTGCCTCAGTTTCCTCATTTGAAAAGTGAGGGTAATAATGCATTTTCCCTGTTGTAAAGACTGAATAATATGGGCAAAGAACTTGGCACGGTGCCAAATGGAAAGCATTCAACAAATGATGCTTATTACTGTTATGTTCATTCTCTCCTACGTAATCAGGCTTCCGAGGGAGAGGGGAGTCTACACTGAGACCTAATGGATGTTAGAGGAAGAGGAGTCAGGGTAGAGGGAACAGCACAGGTGAGAGAACGTGCATTTTAAAGAGTGAATACCTAGAGGTTTAATTTATTTTTGTGGCTTTATATTCTATCCTGCATCTTACCAACTTCACTTACCATCTGTATTAATTTCCTTTGATTTTTCTAGGTAATTACTGCATATTTGCCAAAAGCTATGGTCTCTTCCCTCTTTCACTCTCCTACAATTGAGGGCAAGGGCCGAGAAATTCTTACTAACATTTCTATTGCTAACGTAAATAAGCACTGTTATCTTATTCTTCCTTTTAATGGGCACAAGTCTAGTGTCTTTCCCCACTAAGGATAATGAAGATTCTTGGATGATTATATTTCAAATACTGTCTTGACAATGCCATTTTCCAAATTTACATGTCAAGTGCTTGCCTCTCTCTTGGGAAACAGTTCATAGATCCTGCTACCTACTCAACATCTCCACTTGGGTGTATAATAGGCATCTCAAGCGTAACTATCCTCAAAGAGCTCTGAAATCTATGTGTGACAACTGCCTCCTACCTGTACTTCGTCCAGCTTTCCCTGCCTTAGTAAATGGATCGCTGCTTACTGGCCCTTATAGAAGGTTTGGGTTCCCAAGCTCGGGGTTCTTCTCCTGCAACCTGCAATGGTTGCCTGTGCATTGGGCCCTCTCCATTTCACCCTGTGGAACTGGGGCTCAGGTAACCAGCACAAAAATGCTGATACTCTGGCTACTGCCATTGCTAGGAGTAAGAAATTGTCCTTCATCTTGAACCTGGGAGTCTCGTGTCTTCTACCAGCAGCCATGAAACTGCGGCAGCCTAACTTGATAGCTTGCAGCTAGGGTAAAAGCTCAGAATCATCCCAATTCTGGACATTTCTGTCTCCACGCTGTCTTTAGCTCCAGCCACTGTCACCTCTTTCTTGAACTCACGTAACTTTCTAATTGGCCATCACATTTCCATTCTTGCTTCCCTACAACCTGTTCTCCAAACAGCAGCCAGAGTGATCTCTCAAGGGCAAAAGAGAGACCACGTCAGCGACCCCCCAAACTGGTCTTTGATTAGGTCCCTCCACATCTCATCTTAACCCAGCTCTCTGCAAGCCTGGCTCTTTCAAACATCATTTTCTCAGAGAGGCCTTCCCTGACCGTCCTAAGCAATAACCCATCCCATTCCCATCTGCCTGTTTTACTTTGCCCATAGCACCATCTTAAATTAAATTGTGC
>JAPYYJ010002812.1:0-12294 GCA_028533885.1 Nasua narica | reverse complement strand
GGACCGGCTGAGCTCGGGGACCCACCCAGCTTTCCCGGAGCCCCGCTGCCTCATGGCTGCCCTTCTGCTCAGCCTCCTGCTCAGCCTCCTGCCACAGTGATGAGCCTCCCCGCCGGCCTCATTAAACTTCCGTGTGAGTCCCTACCTTCTCCTGCCTCTTCATCCTCCATCCCCCAGCCAGTTCTTGGAGCGGGGTCAGAGTAGGTAGGGCCCTTGTCCCTTCTGGAACATCACTGAGGAGGAAATCTGTTCTGTGGGGACCCGGTCCCACACCCCAGCCCCATAGGCCCCACATCCTGGCTCTCAAACACATGGTCCAAACGGTTTATTGTTCTGTCGAGATGCTTACAAACACTGCCCTCACCCCGCCTCGGCCCAGTCGTGGGCAGGGAGGGGGGCTTAGTGTTAAGGCATGAAGGGCCAGGGCCCGACGGCTGGGCGCCTGGCCTTCTGCTGTTTCTGTCACCCTTCTGGGGCTGAGGGGACGGCAGCCAGACCTCAGGATCCTCTCACTCTGCTGCCTCTTCTCCTGCTCAGGTTCCCCCCGGGGGGGGGTCTGAGCAGCCTGTACACAACCCCCCTAGCCGCCTCTCCCCTCTGCTTCCCTCCTCCTCCAGTCTCTGGGTGTCCGAGCTTCGTCCCTTCTGGCTCTAAGCAAGGCACGAGTGGAAGGGAGAGGGCTGGACTGGGGGGCCTGGAGAACAGGCAGGGGCGCGGGGTGGTCCCTTACCCCCCAGCGTGAGATGCACAAGGTCCTGGGCTGGAGAGATGGCAGTACGTACCCTCAGATGGGCAGAGCCACAGAGCCGGGGCCATGAGTATGTAACCACGGCGATGAAGCAGTCACTATGGAGATGAGAATTTGGGGTCTGCAAAAAGGGGGTAGGGTTGGGACCTCAAGGATGACACTCGAGGTCTCTGGCCCTCGAACAAAGTAATAACAAAAATGTGGGCGAGCAGGGTGGGAGAAGTACACCGCCTGAGCAGTTACCCCACTCCGGATGTGGCTCTCCCCAGCCCCCAAGGCCCTTGCAAAGGGGGGCTGAGGCAAGAGGGGATCTTTGGCAGATTCTGGTACCATAATTAGGCGAGGGGAGTGCGGGTGCCAGGTCCGAGCCAGGGCCCGCCCTGTCCGCCCCGCAGCCCTGGGGCAGGACCCTGAAGGGTTCTTGCCAATTCTGAGTCCCCAGGAGCCTCCCCACTTATCTGCTGGCTGGTTCTTCAGGGGCCCTGAGCTCAGACAGTGGCAGGCCCAGCTCCTTACGGGAAGCCTCCCCGGGCCTCTGGGAGCACTACCGTGCGGCCCGGGGTGCAACTGTCTCCCGGGGCAGAGCGCGCAGCAGGCCCACGCTGTGGCGGCTGGGGTCAGTTCATGAACTGAGTGTAGCCCTCGGCTCCGGTGACAATGACGTCCATCCAGATCCGCATGGCCTCCGCGGACGGCGCCACCATGTAGTACAGCCGGTCGTGGGTTTTCACGCAGAAGGTGAGGGCTGGGTTCGGGCTCTGCCCAGGAGAGAGGAAGGTCTGAGACAGGGCTCACCTCTGACCTTCCATCTGCCCTTTGCCCTCCCTGGCCCCAGGGGGCCCTGGAACTCGAGACTGAGTCCCCCCCCAGTCAAGGGGACCCCAGGCCGAGCTGTTCCCCTCCTCACACCCGGCTAGGGCCCCATCCTGCCACATGGGGGCCGTTTCCGGGCACCTCTGGGCACAAGAGCGAGTATCAACAGAATCGGTCACAGAGGGCTCTGCCAGGGAGGACCAGAGCCTCCTCTCGGCACCAGAGGGGCAGCTGGAGAAAGCCGCGAGTGGGATGCTGGGCTGAGGACCCTAGAGGAGCAGAGGTCAGAGCTGCGACGGCACCAGAGGCTTGGGGGAGGCTGATGTGCATGAGGGCCCAGGCCTCAAACATGTCCCCTTTATCGAACCCCTTCCTCCCCTCAGCCATCCCCCCCAGGGGCCCGGCCTGCTGTCATCTCAGGGGAGGGGGCAGCAAGTCCCTTGGCCCCACAGGGGCCCCCTGCAGCCCCCGCCGCTCCTCCCTGAGGCCCGCCCAGAGAAGGGGGCTGGAGGGGAGAGTAAAGGGTCAGGGAC
The DNA here is from genome assembly GCA_028533885.1 of Nasua narica. NCBI lineage: Eukaryota > Metazoa > Chordata > Mammalia > Carnivora > Procyonidae > Nasua > Nasua narica. The sequence goes on along the minus strand of JAPYYJ010002812.1, from coordinate 10,200 downwards.
CAGTAGGGGCCAGGAGGCATTAATGTGCAGTAGTTCTGGTTAGAGGTAGGTGGGGAGGGGTACCTCGGTCACCACAGTGAAGCTGAAAAACCTCTTCTGGGAAGGGGAGAGGGAGAGAGGAAGAGACTGTTTACACAGAGACCAAGGAATGGGTCGAGGACTCGAGAAGACAGGCTGGAGGCGGCTGGTCCCAGAAGCCCGCGGGCCACCCTCACCTTGGCTGCGCTGCGCAGGTGGTCATAGTACACCTCCTCGATGGCCTGGAAGTAGATGACCCCCTTCAGCTTCGTCTCGTGCTTGTCTACAAAGAAAACAGGGCCGGGCTGAGGAGGCCTGCCGTCCCTCAGGCGAGGCGCCGCCGGTGGAAACGGGCACGTTCCCAGGACTCAGAAACAGAGCCCAGCCGGGCCCCGGTGCTCAGCCTTGCTCTGAATTGGAGAATGCAAATCACAGCTTCGCCCCTAGCGCAAGGGCAAAAACAGGCACTAAATCAACAGCACACTTAGGGCAAGTCTGTGGAGAAACGGGTCTAACCGACGACAGGAGGCGTGCACAGCGGTGAAGCTCGGGGAGGACCGGGCCGAGTCGACCAACGATTACCCTCCCGAGCATCTACCTTGCAAATCACAGGCCTGCGTGATTGTCCACCACAACCGTATTCGCAGTCTGGAAACAACCAAGGGCCCACCAAGGAGAAACAGGTTAATAAAATAGAGTTTAGCCTATGATGGGACACTAGACCTCTGTTAAATGATACAGAAACATAGGAGTGGGGGAGGAAAAAAGATCCAGATCCAGAAATACACCTTTCAAATGTATCTCATACTTCCTATAGAATATCTGTCAGCAGTAAAACCAGGAACGTATCGGATGCCACCTTTTGTGTGAAGAAAGGAGCAAGAATCTCTGCATTTGCTTACATTCTAAAGAAGCTCCACGGGAACACGAGAGATCAATAAAATGGTTATCCGTCATGAGGAGGGGCACAATTCTCAACGTAAACCTTTTCATGGGCTTTGATTTTTGCGCTTGTAGGAGTGCTCTTACCTATGCGAGCCTGAGAGTAAAAACCAGAAGGAAGGAGGGAGCATCCAGAGGCCGGGGGGGGAGGGGGGGGGGACACGAGAAGGAGCGGGGCCAATGGCAGAGGTGACTGTGCCGGCGGGGAGGGGACCCCGTACCGCCAAGGGAAAGCCCAGGGCCTGGGCCGTCTGTCTCGTGGCAAACACTGCTCTCACCAAAAGGTCACACTGTCACTAGGCTCAGACGGTGACAGCTGACAGTCTGCCCCTTGGGATGCACGTTCACCCCCCATCCCTGTGACGTTTCAGGCCTGAGGCCCCGAGCTGGGGCCTCCTGCCCTGCCCCCGCCTCACCCTGTGCCCCATCGACTCCCCTTGCCTAAGCACGAGGTAGTGAGCTTCCTCAAGCAATTCGAACCCTGCTCCCTCACTGGGACCCTGCTGCCATCTTGGCTTGGCAAAGGCTGTTCACGGGCCACTGCTCGCGCCGCCCCCTAAACGGTCTCCCATCCTGCCCTGCACCAGCGCCAAGTTCTCTCCGGCCGGCCGGGGCTTCTGGGCCTGCAGCGGGGGCTCCGTGTACACTGGGGTCTCCAGCCCATTCCCTTGGCAGCCTCCTAAGTGGTCTTCAAGAGCCTCTGCGAATGTGACCAGGGCACCGCCCGGTCACGTGTCCCCGTGCTGCCACAACAAGGACGTTCCTCCATGGCACTTACCCTCCGGAGTCTGAGCCCTCCTCTACCCATCACAGGTCTGCCTCCTGCAGCACCAGCAACTCTGTGCCCAGCGCGGACGGGCTCAGTGTTCAATAAATGAGTCCTAGGCACTGGCACCACCAGAAATCAGAGATCCTTCTCTTCGGAACCTACACTCTAGTGGGGAGGAAAGCACACACGGACGGCCCTGTTTGAGTTCTGTGACCTTGGGCGTGGCTGCGAACAGCAAGAGCGCCCCTCCGCCTCAGACGCGGTCCCGGGCACCCGCCGCGGCCTCTGATCACAGGGCAGGCAGAGCCCGTGAGAGCCAAGGGTTCTACAGAGCAGAGAGCAGGACCCATCCCCGTAAGGCGGGGCCGGGGCAGCCTTCGCGGAGGTTGTATCCCACCTGGGCCCCGCGGAAGAGTCGGGTTCCCCCGAGTCAGCGGGAGGAGGGTCCGGGCCAGGGTAGGAAAAACGGCGAGCTCAAGGCAGGAGCAGGCAAGTCACAGCCAGGGCCCTGTCAGGCCCCAGGCCCGTCCCCAGCGGACACTTCTCACGACGAGGACGCAGCCCCACCCTGGCCCCCAGGCCCGGCCGTCCCTCCAACAGCGGCTCCTTCCCACCTCTTCCTTCGCGGAAACGGTACCGGCTCCAGCCCCCTCCGCCCTTACCACCCCCGTCTCCTCATCCGTGCAAGCTGGCTCTCGCCCTGGACCCAGCTCCAACCCCTGAATGGAAGGGCCTCTGGGTCCATGTTGTTCTTGGCCTGTCTGCACTGTCCCTCATCGCTGGTGACACTCCCTGCCCGCAAATGTGTGCTCCTTGGGCTGGCTTCCCTCTCCGTTTCCGCCCCTCATCAGAACGCCATCTTCGTCCAGTTCACAGACATCCAGGAAGGTCGTGACTGCCGGGCGCCAGCCCAGCACCCGGCCTGTGGCTTCCCTCCTGCCCCTCCCCCTCCCCAGGGTACAGCCCCTTCCCTCTTCTCTCTTAAGTCCAGCTGCCCAGGTTCAGTTTTAGCTCTGCGGCCTAGCAGCTGTGAGACCTTGGGCAATTAACTTCTCTGAACCTATGCTCCGTATCTGTACACGGGTATAAAACCATGCTTCTTGCACAAGACAATGATGAAAAGTCCGCGAGATGATGCACGCAGAGTGTTTACTTAGCACAGCACCCGGTTCGCGCAGTGCTCAGCAGGTGTGATCCGCTACTATTACTCCAGCACAGTCAACTTTAACCCTGACCTTTCTCCTAAACTGAGATGGCCCAGGGGCACCTCCACCTCACTAGGCCTAAAATGGAGCTCTTCTCCCCAGGCTTCTCTCAACTGCCCACAAAGTCCCCTCCCAGCTCAGGTGGAAACATGGGGGGCCAAGTGCCTCTGCTTGTCCTGCTTCCCACACCAGGACCCAGGCAATCAGGGAAGGCTTCCTGGAGAGGGTGGCACTTGGTCAGGGACCAGGTTAGGGTGGAGGCAGGCACTCTGGGCCTGGGTGTCTCTGCCACCAGACACTTCAGCCCTCTCCTTCCAGGCCCTGAACAGGATTGTTCTTCCCCGCTTTACGGCTGGGCAGGGTGACTGGCTGAGCAGCCCCACTGGTGGCCTGAGGACAGACCCCAGCCAGGGCATTTAATGCCCACGCGAGGCGCAATTAGGCTTCTCTTTACCCTCTGCCACTGTGGCCTGCGATGTCCTAAAAACGCACGCGCTCGAACAAAGGGAACACCGACGCCACAGGGACCAGAGCCCCAACAACCCACAAGGTACACGGACACGTATCTGGCAGGAAAGGAAACTGCGGTTTTGAGCCCCCGGGATCTCAGGACTAGTTTTCCCGCAGCACAGCCTGGCCTCTCCGGACCCGCGTGCCACACGGCGTCCTGCAGTCAACGTGGGAACCATATAGACGGGGACCCCGGGGACAGGCAACGACGCTGGAGGCGGGGTGGAAAGAGCAGAGGGAGCAGGACGCGCCAGGGGGCCTGTCCCCAGGGCTGTCCCGAGCGCTCCTGGCACCGCTCAGCTGCTCGTCAGAGTCTTCGAGGGAACAGGCCCGGGCAGAACGTGCAGGCCCCACACGCCCACGGAGCCTGGGCGGCCCCAACAGCACACGCATCCTGCCTGGCACCCCCGTCTGTCCCCTGCCTGCCTCCCTGACAGCTGTGGCCACTGGCTTGTCACCAAAGCCACCAGCAGGGCCTGGACCTTACCCCGTTCTGGGTAATATCGCCGAACATGTGAATGACCAGAAACCAGAGGCAGACCAAGTACGGCGTGTACGCTGTCGGGGAGGGGAGCCCCAGCTCGGCCCCCGGCCCCACTGGGAAGCCTGGCCACCCTCCAGAACACCCCCTGCCCTGGGGGACAGCGCAAGGCTCCAGGCTCTCGGACGGCCTGACAGGAACTCACCCACGTAGTAGGAGAGGGTGCGCTTGAGCCGGTCGAAGACAAACCAGCGCTTCTTCCAGGACTTAATCTTGCCGCCCATCTTGACCAAGTAGCCGCGGCAGACCTGCCAAGAAGCAGGAGTGAGGAAGGACGCAAAGCGGAGCCCCCAGATCCCCCTGCCGGAGTGGCACTGTAACAGTCGTCCCCTGTGCCTGGATTCGGGGGGGCTCTGGCCCCCACCGCCTCAGGCCAGCAAACAGGCCCCAGGACGGAGACCTCCGGTGTTAGCACAGGAACTGGGGCCCCTATTCCAAGGGCCCAGGAGGTGCCCAGACTACGGGGTCCCCTCCCCAGCGCCCCGGGCCCCCTGGGCCACGCACCTTGCTGCTGAGCACCACGTGCAGGCAGGTGTCGACGCCGTGGCCCGACGACTCAATGTGGGTCTTCAGGTCAAAGTCCTCCTTCCGGATCGGCAGGTAGCGGGTCAGGGGTCGTGCCTGGGAGCAGAAGGCAGTGTCGGCAGAAGCTTCTCTCTTCCCCGCATCATTCCCTGTCCAGGTCCCTCAGCTCCAGTCCCAAACCCCCACTGCTGCCATCACCCCCTCCCACCCCCGGTGCTGTCATTCCAGTTTCACAGTGTTTATGACAAAAGCAGAGACCTAGTGGGCCTGCATCGAGGCAACCCCGGCCTGGGCAAACTGCTGAGTGGCTCCATGCCTCAATTTTCCCACCTAGGAGCAAGACACAGCCATCCCTGTCTTGTTCCTGCCCCTCGTCTCCCCCCTGGGCTGAGCGGAATAAAGCAAGAGTCCGGAGGCGAGCATGCTCTGGGAAGCAAAGCCCGATAAGCCATCCGGCCTCAGACTTCTCATGGGACCTCATTTGGATCACGTGGCCTCTCTGGGGCTTCCTTTCCTTAAAGGTAAAACAAGGGCTTTGAGCTACATAATCGCTAAGGTCTGTTCCTTCTCAAATTCTGACACCAGCTACAGTGCCCAGTCCACTGAAATTTTTTCCCTACCCTTCTACATTAGAATGGCCAGAAAAGGAAACACCATGAATTATTTAGAGAAAACCAAACGCACAGCTTCCAGGAGGTGCCCCGAAGACGGGCTGGCTGCGCCCCCTCCCACAGCACACACCGCTGCCCCCGGAGCAGTGCCTGAGCCCCAGGGCAGGGGGCGAGGGGAGGCAGACGCAAGGCGGCCACCGACTGAGCCCGGAAAAGGCAACTGGACGCCTGACAGAGATCCCAAGCACAGAGGGAAAACTCAAAGCATTTCTGATTATTTTATGTGTATTCTTTGAGAGACAACCAGAGTGTGAGCAGACAGGGGCAGAGGGAGAATCCCAAGCCGGCTCCACACCCGACGCGGGGTTCGATCTCATAACCCCGCGATCGTGACTTGAGCTGAAATCGAGAGTCAAACGTTTAACTGACAGAGCCACCCAGGCGCCCCCTGGTTATTTCTTAATTCCCAAACCCAACCCAGGTGGCCTTGGAATTCATGTTGTTGCCTCACGGGACATCAGGGAGCTGTGGTCGCTGGTCGCTGCTGGGGCAGATCCCACAGGACCCCCCACCCTGGAGGGTCTATAAGACCCAGTAGAAAGGACTAGCCTGAGTCCCACAGGCTCTCACGGGGGGCGGGAGGGCAGGATCTGAGACCAGAGACATCGGTAGGCCCCCTATATAACCTAATTTCTCCTCCCACCTTCAACTGTTCTGCTCAAATCTTCTGCGTAAAGAAAAAGCTCGGGATTCCCGTCCTAGAACAAGTACGGTTCTCTCTGGGAGATGTAAACGGAAAGTCAGAGTGACGCCATCTGCTGGTGGGGGCACCTGGCGCTGCCGGGTGGGCTGTGGTAAGACACGCGCACAGACGCCAACCCACCCCCACATCCCCCCCCAGGTCTCTGGTCCTGGGGGCCAAACGAGTCCCCACCGCAATTCAGCTTGGACTGAGCCGACAGCAAACTTTTCTGGAGAACACGCTGCACAACCGCGCAGAGCCCGCCAGGATACCCCTAGCCCTCCACAGCCCCACCCGCAAGCCAACCGGCCAGCACACCCCAGCGCCCACTCACCTGGGAAAACTGCTTCTCCCGCATCTTGACCTCCTTCTCCACCAGCTGCTGCCTCCTGGCGCTCTCGCTTTGCAGCCTCCGTTCCACCTGCTCGCGCCGCCTCCGCTCCTCCTCGAGGGCCTGCCGCCGGAGCTCCATCTCACGCTCCTGCCCCCAAAGCCAGGGGTCAGCGCCCATGGCTGCCCTTTCCGCCCCTTCCCCCGCCGCCCCTCCTCAGGCTGGGGCAGAGCCTCAGGCGGCGCCCACCTCAGGGGGCAGGCTGGCACCAGAGACACCAGAGAGCATCACCCCCAAAACCCACGCTTTGCAGGCACCTCGCCGGTCAGGTTAAATGCTTTGCCGTGAAGCCGTCCCGGCTTCAGATCCGGGCCCTGCCGCCAGGATGAGCTCTGCGAGCCTGACACAATCACTTAAACCCCCTGGGCCTCTGCCGTCTCATCTGTAAAATGGGGCCCAGAGCACCTCCCTGCGGGGATTACAGGGAAGCTTAACCGAGGTCGTGTACCTAAACGCCCATCACGGACACCAGCAGGAAGGAAGCCCCGAAGAAACAGGGTTCTTACACTTTTTACCTGCATTCCTACCACACACGACACCTGACTTTTCCTAATACTGAATATATTCAGTAGTCCTTCCCTAACCACTAAGGCCTTTTCAAACCAAAATACAAAGATTCCTAGTTGAACCCCAAACTTTATGAAAACACGAACTTACAGAAGCCATTCTTAAGAGTTTAAAAGTCATTCAAACAAATCATCAAACACCAAGCATGTCCATGACGTGTCACGTCCTCATCAACAGTGACAACCTTAGTGCCATCAGCTCCTGGTTGCCATTTCTTCCCAGCTCAAAACCTGGCAGAGTCTCCTTTCTCTCAGTTGGCCAAGAGCTGCTTGCAAATGTGCCCTCCTTCGATGGGAGTACGACTGAGAGGCCTTCTTTTCTGGTTGGCCTAGTGGCGGCCTCTGCTCCCCAAGCCCCATTCTCCCCTCCAGAGACGCAGAGCACCCAGAGGGTGAAGACCGAACAGCCTCTGCAGAAACCTCCCCACCTTGTCCGCAGGCCCGGGCCCCTCAGCCTGGCTGTTCCCGGGACATCGCGCTGGTCCCACCTGCAGGCCCGCGGGCGGGAGCCACAGCCTCACTCAGCCCCCGTGCTCCCCACGGACCCTCTCCCAAACCGCCTGCTCTGGCCCGGACCCCTCAGGCCCTTGTTCCCACCTTTCCTCGCCATCCCCCAGAGGAAGGACCTACCCCTGGGGGAGACCAGAGTCAGTTCCCGTGGTGGCCCCAACACCCCCAGAGGCGAACATACAGAGGCTGGAAGCCACCATTCGGGAAGTTCCCAGCGGTGACCTTGCGGCCGCCCCTCGTCCTGAGAGCTGGGACACTTGCCATGTGGTCGGGTCTCCTCCACTTGAGGAGCACAAACTTTAAACCCCTTTCTCCCTCAAGGGAAGGTGTCCAGGCACCCGGGGTCGCCCGTGCCGGCCCGGCTCACCCTGGACTCCATGAGCCGGCTCTTCTCGGCGTGCGCCTCTTTCAGCATCTTCTCCATCTCCTCGATCTTGCCCGCGTCCAGGCCGCTGGCGCTGGAGGGAGGGGGAGAGCGGGGGCATTAGGGGGCCGGGAGGCAGCTGGCAGAGGCGGGGCCGGCCCCCCAGGCGGGTACCTGGACATGGTGTCCGGCGAGCAGGCCGAGTTGCCGCCCGTGGAGATGCTGGTCTCCATGCTGTCCGAGCTCTCCAGGCTCAGCGTGTCGTAGGCGTGCTCGCCGTCCTCCCCGCGCTCCCGGCCAGCCGGCAGGTGATGCAGGATGGAGTGGTGCATGAGCGGGGGGAAGCCGGAGGGGCCCGGCGGGAAGGGGGCCGCCCCGTGCAGGGCATCCCACTGGCACTGTGCCTCGGCCGCCGCCTTTTGCTTCAGCTCGGCCAGGCGCCGCCGCTGCTCCTCGATCACCTGCTGTCCTGCAGGGGGAGTGGGGGGTCACAGCGGGCCCTCTGGGGGACGACCTCAGCACACGCCCCACCCCTCGGCCCCCACCAGCTTCCCTAAAGCCCCGCCAGCGCCGCGGTCGCCTGCACGACTGGGCCACGGCCACGTCGCGCGGCTTCAGCGCTCCTTCTGCATCCTGGGCCCCACAGGGCACGGCCCCTGCCCGGGCGGTGCCTCCGGCTCACCACCATCACCTGGAGAGCAGGGCAGGGCGCATGCACCAGCCGCCTGCTGGGGAGGGGGAGGGATGGGGGGCGAGGCCCGTGAGCAGGGTGTCCATGCAGCCCCCGCAGTGACACACAAGCAGGAGCAACACCAGCAGCGAAGAAGGGGAGACGAGGCGGAGCACAGCTGAGGCGGGGGCCAGCCGGACCCCCGTCCCAGCTCAGCCAGGGAGGCTGCCGGCCGGGGAACAGCGAGGACAGCGAGGACCTGCGCGGGACCCGTCATGCAGATGCCCAGGTGCGGCCGCCTGACCAAAGCAATGCACCCAGTGACCTCCGCTCTACCTGCTGGGCTGTCGGCTGGGGGGGGCTCGGCAGGAAGCGACTCGCCTGGTGTGGGGGCCCCGGGCAGAGGGTAGGGTAGAGAGACACAGAGGGGATGAGACGAGGGAGAGGCACAGACATGGGCTTTCAAAACAACCAAGAGGCACACAGGCGACCAGGCCTCCTGGGTCCCCAGAGCCGGTGTCTCAGGGAACCAGCTCTGGAGGCCATCGGGCGCACCCCCTGCCTCCAGACAGAGCGACGTCCAACCTGGCTCAGGCCGGCAAGCATCTCCCTTCTTTGCTGGGCTCCCTGGGAAGGACTGCACAGCCCCCAACCCTTAATCTCTTGATCAACATCCAGGAAGCTCTTCTTCAGATATTGAATCTAAACGTTTCCCGTGCGTGCCTACAGCTCCGTTAAAGCAAAGACAGCCCGCGGCAGGTGTGGTGTGGGGGGAGCGGGATCTCCAGGGCCCCTGGGAGAGCAGCCACTCACCCTTCTGCTGCAGGGCAAGCTGGCGCTTGGTCTCGATGTCCTGCAGCGTGGCCGCCAGGTTGCGAGGAAGGCTGCCTGCTCCATTCTGGGCGAGCAGAGCACTCTAGGGGGGGGATGGCGCACTGGGACCTGGCGCTCGGAGGAGCCCCATCCCAAAGCTTTCCTGGGCGGCCTTGACCTCTCCCCCGCGGCACAGCCTCCGTCCCTACCCGCCCCGCACCACGCCACACACCCTGCCCACCCGCTGTCCTCAGACCTTCGGGGAGGGGCTCCGGCCCAGGGTAGCCACGCTGAGCTGGGAGGAAGAGGAAGAAGAGCCAGAGGAGGAGGGGAGGGGGCCGCTGCGGGTCCGGGGCAGGGGGCTGGTGGCCTCGCCGTCTGTCTTGGAGCGGTAAACCTGGAGGGAAGAGACCGTGCCTGGTGAGCCCTGGCTCCCCCACCAGCCGCCACCCCTGTGTCACTGAGGCCGGCTGTGATCCAGGTCCTGCCCTGGCACCAGGCCTCCCAGGCCGTTTCCAGCAGACAACAGCATTGAGCTTCCTGGGCCAGCCAACGAACGTGTTAGTGGCAGCCGCCAAGCCTTTTCCAGGCAGCTGCCCTCTGGGCCGATCCCTGGTCCCACCCCAGGTCTCAGAGAAGATTGATCCAGGAGGCGGCATTCACATCTGCCGGCAGGGCAGGAGGGCCTCCTGACCAGCGGGAGGCCAGGGTTCCTTCTGTCCCGCCAAACAAGCTACGTGACCTTAGGCCCTATACCTCCCGGCCCTGGCTTCCAGATCTGCATGCGAAAGGAGGGAGCGGGGCTAGACAAAGGAATGGCCAAGCTCCCTCCCCGCCCTCACGTTGGCCAAAGGGGTCTGGAGTTAAGAATGCGGACTCCTTGGCAGCAGACCTACCCACAGAGACCTGGCAGGCCAGAAAGGACTGGCATGATATATTCAGAGCCCTAAACGAGAAAAATATGCAGCCAAGAATACTATACCCAGCCAGGCTGTCACTGAAAATAGATGGAGAGATAAAAAG
>JAPYYJ010002811.1:0-12298 GCA_028533885.1 Nasua narica | reverse complement strand
GGCCACATGTACCCCAATGTTCATAGCCGCAATGGCCACAATAGCCAAACTGTGGAAAGAACCAAAATGCCCTTCAACAGATGAATGGATAAGGAAGATGTGGTACATCTATACAATGGAATATTATGCCTCCATCAGAAAGGATGAATATCCAACTTTTGTATCAACATGGACAGGACTAGAAGAGATTATGCGGAGTATAAATAAGTCAAGCAGAGAGAGGCAATTATCTTATGGTCTCACGTGTGGAGTATAAAGAAAATCATGGAGGGCATCGTGAGAAGGAAGGGAAGGGCGAATGGGGGGAAATCAGAGGGGGTGTTGAACCAGGAGAGACTGTGGACTCTGAGCAACAAACTGAGGGTTTTGGAGGGGAGGGGATGGGGGGGGTGGGTGAGCCTGGTGGTGGGTATTGAGAAGGGCATGTATTGCATGGAGCACTGGGTGTGGTACATGAACAATCAATCTTGTAACACTGAAAAAATAAAATAAACAAATTTGGGGAGGAAAAAAAAAAGAGGTACCCCAACATTTACATACATAATCAGATTTCTTGTCTAAATTTTGCTGATATATGCTATACTTAGGAAATAGGAATACTGATTTTTTTGTTTTTTTTGGGTGGTGTTGGGGAAGATACTTACAGTTATTTTTTAATTTACCATTTTAACTATTTTTAAGTTTACTGTTCAGTGGCATTAAGTACATTCACATTGTTTTATGTGTAATCATGACTACCATCCATTTCCAGAACTTTTTTCATCATCCCAAACTGCAGTTCCTTGCCCACTACACACTAACTCCCCATTTCTCCCTCTCTCCCAGTCCTTGGCATCCACCATTACACTTTTTGTCTCTATGAATCTGACTACTCTAGGTACCTCAGATAAGGAAAGTCATATAGTATTTGTCCTTTTGCACTGGCTTATATCACTTAGAATCATATCTTCAAGTTTCATCCATATTGTAGCACGTATCAGAATGTCCTTTTTTTAAGGCTGAATAATATTCCATTGTCTGTATAGACACCATTTTATTTATCCATTCATCCTCCAGTGGACACTTTGCCAAAGACACCACCTTTGGCTATTGTGAACAACACTGCCATTGGACCTGGCTGTGCCAATATCTGTTCCAGCCCTGTTTTCAATTCTTTTGGGTATATACCGGAAGTGGAATTGCTGGATCATATGGTAATTCTATGTTTAATTTTTGAGGAAGCACCATAATGTTTTCCATAGCAGCTGTACCGTTTTATATTCCCACCAGTAATACACAAGGGTTCCATTTTCTCCACATCCTCCCCAACACTTTTATTATTTTTTATTATAATAGCCATCATAATGGGCATGAAGTGGTATCTCATTGTGGTTTTAATTTGCATTTCCCTAATGATTAGTGACATTGAGCATATTTTCATGTGCTTACTGGCCATCTTATATATTATATGGAGAAATGTCTATTTAAGCCCTTTGCCCATTTTTGAATGGAGTTATTTTTGTTGTTGTTGTTGTGGAGTTCACAGTTATTTTGTAATATGAAGTGGTTTCAAGAATACAACAGGTCTCTAGGGCATGAAAACAAGTGTTATGATAGTACAAACATGGGAAAAGGGGCAGAAAAAGGTGAAGATGTCAAAGAAAGTTTAAAAAAAATGTTAAAAAGTTTTACCTTTAGTAAAGAATAAAAAAGACATCCTCAGGATTCTGAGCTCATTTTTGTACTGTAGTTTGGCAACCTTATGGGTTAAATAAGCATTGCTAGGTTACCCTGAGAACTGAACCACTAGATTTAAGAACACTACCTGTATAAAAAATGCCCTGCGCCTGGGTGGCTCAGTTGGTTAAGCGACTGCTTTCGGCTCAGGTCATGGTCCCGGATTCCCGGGATCGAGTCCCATATCGGACTCCCGGCTCTGCGGGAAGTCTGCTTCTCCCTCTGACTTTCTCCCCTTTCATTCTCAGTCTCTCTCTCTCATAAATAAATAAAATCTTAAGAAAAAAAAATGCCCTGTCTTACAAATCCTCTAATTAAAAAAAAAAAAACCTTTGGTATATAATATATATGATGACTATTTATACACTAAAATCCAAACTTGAAAACTAAGTTATACTACTGGATTACAGAAATAATTATTATATAATGCTTTTACTTAAGAATTTAATATTTTTAATTATCATAAGTTGATGTTCATGAATCATTTGTAAGATATTATAAAAAAATACACAGGATACAGAGCTATAGAACTAAAGCAAAATCATAATACAATTGATAGAAACATGAAAACAAAGCTGTTATCTACAGATAGAAATAAGGAAGGATTACATAGAAATCTGTTCTGTTAACAGAAGCAGCTGGAGAAAATACTATTATTAGCCATTTGTAATAGATAGCTAATCTCCAAGAATAATACCCAGTTTAACTTAAATAAATTTTATTATTTTTAAAGTAACCATAAATCTGCTGAACATGGATAAACTGTTGGATCTGAATTTTTGGTAAAATGTTATAACACTCAGATTAGATAAGTAACCTACATTATATATGTAACACGTAATATATGTTTTAGAAGAAATAAGGTATTATTTTAAAGTACATATAGAGTTATTTGCAATGTTCTATATTCTATATTCCTTGTAAATAATTATAGTTGAGAAAACATACCATTATCTAAAAACAAAAAGCTTTCATTAATCTGAAACTAAAGATTAGCTTTCCATTTCTTGTCAGGATCCGTGTTGCTAGCTGTGGAAAGAAAATTAGAGAGTAAAAATTTAACAAGAATTTAACAAAAATTAACAAGAGTAACAATTTAACAAATATAATGGATTTTAAGTTATTTTGTGGCTAGAAAAAGCCACTAATTTCCTAAAATAATTTTGTTGCTTAATATAAAGGTGGTATTTCTTTGTACATATAAAAGCACTGCTGAAGCTTCTTATATAAAATTCAAGTTTTGAGCTTCTTGATTTTAAGGATTAAACTTCTATAAAGATTGTTAATTTGCTGAATTAATCTAACACTAGTAAACACTTATGGAATTACTGTTGTAATATTTTTGAGTTCACTACCTTTACTACTGCTAAAACGTTTGGCTGTTCCCAAACCTTCTGCATGTGAAATTTTTTGTGGTCTTGTGGTTGGGAGAAGAGAGGCTATCTTCCCGTTACATGCCTTTGATTGTAGTTATGGTGGGTAAGAACTGCAACCCCTAAGCAAAATTCTAATTCCTGTGGGAATTTTAGGTTCCAATTTGTGGTCCACTGGCCTTTCACTACTGACCCTTCATAGTGCTTTTTTCTTCATCTTACAGTGACGTTCAAGGAAGGACGCTCGTGGGTGTTATTTTTCCTAAAAGCAATCTAGTTTGTAAAAAAAAAAAAAAAAAAAAAAATTAAATGCTGGTAATAAAATAATTGAAATTTGGAAGTGTACTTACATATTTTTCCTTCTTTTTCTAATTTTTTCAAATGAAGCGAGACATTATGTTCAGCCATTTTATGTAAATGCTCAGGAATATTCTAAAAGAAAAATGAGAGTGAAAGAAGACATTTCTTTTTTAAAAAAGAATGAGTTAATCTTGTTGAAATTATTAAAACATGGAAGAAAAGGAAAAGTTTAACTTAAATACATTTTTATATAAGAATAATTAAAATGATTTCACTTTGTATGTGTCTTGCTTTAGGCCACTCTATTTTTATCTATATACTTATACATAAAATAGATTGTAAGATCTGTAAGGACACTAATAGTGTTGGTTTTGTTCATTATTGTATACCCAGTGCTTAGCACTGCTTAGCACATAATGGGAACTCCATATTTTATGAATGGATGAATAAATAGCTGTAAAAATTATTCTAGAGTTTTGACGGTGCTATGGACCATTGGCCCTATGGTTTATTTATTAGGTTACATGATAATATCCTTGCACATTTCCCTTGGTTATCCTACCTCTGTCATCCTTTCATTTTCATCTGGAGACTTCCTTAGACTTCTCTTAAACTTCATGTTTACTTACACTGAGTTGTATTGTTGACTCACTTCTTACTCAACCAGCTTAGCACAGCAGCATCACACATTAATGTTCCCCAAATATAAACTTCCAAAACCAAGCCCTCTCTTAAGCTCTAGTACCATATACTATATCTACCACTGTGATCTTCTAGATGTAATTATGTGACTCCTCTGCCTATGGTCCTTCAGTGGTCATGCCCAGGTTATTGGCTAAAGTGCATATTTTTTAGCATGGCAGTCAAGGCTTCCATGATTTGATCATGCCTGTCTTTCCTGCCTCATTTCCTGGGGCTCCTTTCCAGCCCATCCACATACACATTCTGTGCTCCAGTCATATGCAATCTCTTTGTGGGTTTTCAAACACATACAATGCTCTTTTATTACTTGCACAGCATGTTTTTCCTTCTGTGTAGGATGACTTTTCTCCTGTACTCTGGCTTGGAAAATGCTTACTTCTTCTTCAAGACTAATTAAATGACTCAGTTTTTAAAGCATTTCTAGACAAGCCTCGACAAGCCCTGCATCTTCCATCAGGTGAAATTTATTCCTCTTTCTTTTATGCTCTGATATACTGTGTAGAGGTCTTAGAGGAAGCCTGGTATGATAGAAAAAACAAGACTTCAGTATCTGACATCTCACTTTTGAGTATGTGATACCTGCTAGTTGTGTGGCTTTAGAAATTACTTAGCTCACACTTTCTGAATCAGATTTTTTAAAAGTCTATTAAATTGGAATAATTTTATCTTTACGTATTGAAAATTCATCCCTTTCTTTTAAAACAAAGCACTCTGAGTATATGACTGTTTT
Source organism: Nasua narica (assembly GCA_028533885.1). Lineage (NCBI taxonomy): Eukaryota > Metazoa > Chordata > Mammalia > Carnivora > Procyonidae > Nasua > Nasua narica. The sequence continues at coordinate 7,477 of JAPYYJ010002811.1, read as the reverse complement.
TTGATAACTTGGGCCAATGGAATATTAAATTTCTTTACTAATTATAATTGGCCCCAGGTACTTTTCACTCTCATGTATCTTATGGCTATATAGTTTGTAGTAGTAGGAGGTAGTTTTTTTTTCTTTTTAGTTTATTTATTTATTTTTTAGTACTCTCTGTACCTAACATGGGGCTTGAACTCATGACCCTGAGATCAAGAGTAAGCACACTCTTCTGCCTGAGCCAGCCAGGTGCCCCAGTGGTGACAGTTTTTGAACCCAGGTAATCTTATTCCAGAGCCTGCATTCTTAATCTCTATACTATCCACACAGCAGATATCTAATAAACACTTGCTAAAAAACAGAATTATACTAATCGATTGCCTCACAGTGCTGTTATATATGTGCTCAGAGGCCACTGAGGTGAGGGCATTTTTTCTCTCTATATGCTAAGTTATTCTAGTCATGTTCTTTTACCTGTACTTTCTCCTCCTTCTCCCTTGTTAGGCATTGCTACTACTTCTCACTGCTGTTAACCCAGTATGTCTCTAGCAGATCACCCTTCTTTACTTGCCATGGGCTAGGACACCAATCATCAAGATGGCTATAATAATACATAAATCATTACAAAACGTAATCATCAGGGTGTTGGTAACGGTTTCTCCCAGAAGAAAAAATATGTAAGGTTTAATGATAGCGTGGAATGTTTCTTTTGGGTTCTCCAGGTCCGTTTTTATTTGTTTAACATACGTGTTCAAGAAAGTTAAGATTGCTGATCTCAAATTTATACAAGCAGCACTACTTATAAAATTAACAGACTTATTCTGTTCTGGGTTGTGGTAAGTTTACCATATGTATAGTCTATTACAAAGATTATTCTAATAAAACTGTTGTTATGTACAAATAAGATAAATGAAAGTTACCTTGTAAATGTTTTTTACAAGCTCCATTGCTGTAAATGATTTTTCAAAATTATCATGAAACAATGTAAGAATTTGCTGTTCTCGGATATTTCTGTGAGAAATGTATTCTAGAATTTTAGCTTCAGCATTATGGATTACTGGGCCATGTCCTGAATTAAAATCATAAAAATTATTTCAACCAGATAAAAAGTAATCAAGCACAAACGAAGTTAATTTGTTCTATTTAAAAATAATTCATATAATTTACTGAAAAAGCATACTAAGTATATAACAAATACGAATTATTTGGAAAACCATGCAGGTAGAAGAGATTTAACAATTATATGCAATGCCAAAAAACAGCGAATTATATCAAAATCTGTATGAAATGTTATATATATATTCAAAATAAAAAAAATAAACATTTAACAATAAAAATAGTATCCACAACAGTATGGATAGGTAATACTTATGGAGTGCTCATTATTTGCCAGGCACTTTTCTAAAGGCTTAATATATATTATTCTTTTTTTTTTTTTTTAATTTAACAGAGAGAGAACACAAGCAGGCAGAGAGGCAGGCAGAGGCAGAGAGAGGAGAGGAGCAGGCTCCTGCTGAGCAAGGAGCCCGATGCGGGACTCGATCCCAGGACGCCGGGATCATGACCTGAGCTGAAGGCAGCCGCTCAACCAACTGAGCCACCCAGGCGTCCCAATATATATTATTCTTATAAGAGTCCAGTGAGGTAGCAACTATTATTATCCCTTCTTTACAGCAGAAGCTGAGGTAAGACGGGGCTGGCGAATAACGTGTGCACAGTTACGCGGTGAAGAGTTGGAGCTGGAGTGCTGACTTGAGAGCTTTTAATCACTCTATGCTCTCAGCCACCCTGCCACACTTACATAAGAGATTGAAAAGGGGAACGGAAAAAGTAGCTTCACGTGACCAGGATCTATGAAAAATTCACAAGAACCACAGTAGAACTTTAAGAATCTCATGTATAAGCTAGTATTTCAGGAATGTCAACAACCCGGATTAAGTTATATTAAAATCTAGTTGCTCTTTAAGCCAGTACAAATGAATATATGACGTAAGTCTGCAAGAGGGATGTTAAATATTTGAGAACAAAATATTCAGAAGCGGACTTACCTGTTATCATGTAAAGAGCATGGGCTTTGGTTAGAATATTGACAATCATTTACTTGTATGGGGCCATGAAAGTCTGAATCCCTGAGCTTGTTTCTTCAGCCTGGCAGTGAAGATACCTCTACCTGCTTCACTGGGTTTTTGTTTTTTAAAGATTTTATTTATTTGACAGAGACAGACACAGAAAGAGAGGGAACACAAGCGGGGGGAGCTGGAGAGGGAAAAGCAGGCTTCCCGCTGAGCAGGGAGTCCAATGTAGGGCTCAATCCCAGGACCCTGGTATCATGACTGGAGCCGAAGGCAGATGCTTAACCAACTGAGTCACCCAGACGCCCTTCACTGGGTTTTTGGGAAGACAACGCTGTAAAAGTCCCTGTACATCACTGGCCAGGCTCTCATATATGGCGTATTTACATGTAAGCTCCTGCTGTGCCAGGAAGCCGGTTCACCGGATTCATTAAAGCAAACACTCTAAGAACCATTACTAGGCAGCCTCTCATTAGCCTTGCTTCATTCAGTGTGAGTGCGTCACACATGTACTCTCTTCTCTTTAAAAACAGCTGTCAGCTTCCATTCGTCTTGTGTCATAATATGAATCCAAATGCCCGGCTCCACTATGTCTCCTATCCCCTCAGTAAGAGAAACTCTTAAGAGAATCTAAGGGTACTGACGACACTCTCTTTACAGATCTTTCCATGGTACTGGTTAGGAACAAGTTAGAAGGACTTAAAAAATTAGGTAACCTAGTTTCTTTTCCCTTCTGGGCTCTCTTGTTGAGTCTTATTATCTTCCTCCACTTTTAGGATGGAAGGGAGATTCATACTGCAGAGCCGTGCGTGCCAGCTGAGATACTAAAACAGGTTTCTTTTTCTGGAGAAGTGAAATTAATATACAGTTTTAGAGCTGACATGGAAGCTACGGCTATTTCAGTAGTGTGAGTTAAAGAAACTGAAGCTCTGAGTTCATGGCTAAAACGTGGCCTAACAGAAATCTAATAATTAACCGGAGTGAAGATACTATGTCGAATGAAAACTCTGATTCCCAGGTACATTTATTTCCTTCGTTTAACAGTTCTCGTAATAGCTGTAAGGGTGTTAAAAAATAACCCTTATATCTTTATAAAGTAATTACTATAACTCTCAGCCTTTTATTTTTTATTTTTATTATTATTTTTTATAACTCTCAGCCTTTTAAAAAATTTATTTACTTATTTTAGAGAGAGAGGGAGTACATGAGTGCATGGACTGGGGGGGGGCAGAGAAGGAGGGAGAGAATCTCGAGCAGATTCCCCACTGAGCGCAGAGTGGCCTGGATGGATGGATGTGGGGCTGCACTCCATGACCCTGAGATCATGACCTGAGCCACGGAGAGTCAATCACTCTACCGACTGAGCCACCCAGGTGCCCCTAACTGTCCAGCTTTTTTAATTGCATGGCTAGATAAGACTTAGGGGCATAATTTATTTTATTTTATTTTTTTAAGATTTTATTTATTTATTTGACAGAGATCACAAGTAGGCAGAGAGGTAGGCAGCGTGAGAGGAGGAAGCAGGCTCCCCACCGAGCAGAGAGCCCAATACGGGGCTCGATACCAGGACCCTAAGATTATGACCTGAGCGAAGGCAGAGGCTTCAACCTACTGAGCCACCCAGGTGCCCTGGGGCATAATTTAAAGAAGCATTTTATGGGTATCTCTTCAAACTCTGAAAACATATCAAACACACACACACACACAGAGACAAATCGAAATGAACCTTCTTCATCATTTCACCCAAATGGTTTGCTAGGTTTGAGCTACCCACCTGGATATATAATATCAGCTTTGACCTTCAATAGCTCTTTTAGGGAGTTCATATAATCATAGAGGTCTTCAAATATAGTTGTTCCTTCCCCTAGGATGCAATCTCCAGAAAAGATAGCATTCTCCTCTTCTAAAAGTAGAGCCATATGATCATCAGTGTGGCCAGGTGTGTGTATAACTCTGGTTAAAAGAAAACGAAGAAATTGTAACAATTAGAAACTCTTAGGCTTAGAAGAAATTGTTCTCCAGCCTTATCTCAGGATAAGAGACAAATAAGTGAAGTCAAACCGGGTAAAAAGCTCCTTTTTCTCTCGTGGCCCACTGAAAATTAGCATCGGAAAATTCTCTCCTTTAAATCAGATTTCCTACTCTCAAGTACAAATTCAATACTTTTCCCACCTTTTCCCCCTTATTTTATAAATAATAAGCATGCACCAATTACAGCAAATTTTGAAAACAGAAAGGAAATATGAATTAAAGGAGATAGGAATTCACAATCATTCCACTACTCAGAGACAGTGCTTTTACTGTTTAAAAACATTTCTTTTTTCAATTTTCTTTGCATAGATGTTTATTTTACAATATACCTTGTGGTGAGACTGTGAGAAAAAAGCACTTTTGTAAGTTGCTGTTGGGAGAGCAAAATGTATAGTATGACACATATGGAGGGGAATTTGGCATTTTCTAGCAAAATTACATAACTCTTTGACCCACTGGTCCCACGGCTAGAAATTTACCCTGAAAATACACGTTCACAAATACAAAAAATACATACAAGTTACTCATTACATTATTTATAAAAACAAAATATTAGGAACAACCTAGATGCCCAACCACTGGACACTATAGATACGTTGTGGTACAACCACAACCGTGAAATGCGATGCAGCAGCCATCAAAAGAAGGATGGAGATCTCTGTGAACAGATATGGAGTAATTCGCAGGATATATTGTCAAGTGGTAAAAAAACAAAGTGTGGTTCTTTTCGTGCCTCTGCTTTACTGCTGGAACAGGCCACGAGCTGTACCGGTGTTGCAACCCAACTACCTACCCCAGGCCAGACCTTAGTCTAGTCTTCTGGGCCACACAAGGTGGGCCTCAGGGCAGGGTGGCTGGTGTGGGCCCTGGAGCCTGGGGCCCTGGTTGGCTTGGGGTTCGGATCTCTGAGATCCACAGGCCCCTGTGCTCCACCACCACCCCATGAGGCCGCATGGCCCTAGGCCAGTCCCTGACATCAGCTCTGCTGAATGTGCCATAAAGCAGACCCTTGATGCCCCCCAGGCCTATAGACCCTTTGCAGTCAGACAGATTCTCCCCCTGCCCCACCTCCTTTTGGCCTTATTACCAACCGCCTTTTCCACACAGCCATCCAGACTGAGGAAGACCCAGAAACTTGGGGGTCACGTGAGCCATGGCCGCAGCCCCACCGGCCAGCATCGGAAGCACGTAGGCTGCGGGGGTAATGCTGGTGGCATGCGTCACCACAGCATCAATTTCAACCACCATCATTCAGGTTACTTGGGAAAAGTTGGTCTGAGACACGACCTCTTAAAGAGGAACCGGAGCTCCCGCCCAACTCTCAGCTTTGATAAAACTGGGAACCTTGGCTGGTGAGCAGACACGGGTAAATGCTGCCAAAAACAAGAAGGGAGTTGCTCCTATCATTGACGCGGTGCGATTGGGCTACTACAAAGTTCTGGGAAAGGGAAACTCCCCAAACAGCCTGTCATCCCAAGACAGGAGAGTAGAAGAGCTGAGCAGAAAATCCATGTGTGTGTGGGGGCTGGGTCCTGAAGCCAAGGGAAGGGAGGTTCATTAAATGCTAACTAGGGCTTTTCTCTCAAAAAAACGAATCAAAACAAAGCATGGAAGAATGTTTATAGTTGATCTTTTGTCTAAGAAAGTTGGGGAAATAAAAATGTATATGTACATATTTTCTTATTTTTGTAAAAAGAAAGGGAAGATAAATAAAAAACTCATGAATTATAGCTGCCTATAGGAGTAGGCAGGTGGGATGTAGGGAAAAGAGATGCAAGCAAGACTTCTCTGATAATAACTTTTTTATTAGTTTTAACTTTTGAGCTATGTAAATATATATCCTAAACATAAGACTAAAAACATGAAACAAAATGTTAACATTAAATACAGAAAGAAATGAATCTTACTATATAGTGGATAGATAACACAGTCATGCTACGATTCAAATAATTTTGAAATACTAAGATTATACATCTTAAATAGAATGTATTTTAAGGTTAAAAGAAGTGGAATTTATTTTGAACTTTACTTAATAGGTTTATTGTTGGCAATGTTACTGGTTACTGTGTTTCTGAAACTATTTTGTGGTTACTGTATGATAGTATAAACAATAAATTGATGTTGAGAACCAAGGTTTTTACTGTGGGATAAGAAAAAAAATTACGTGAATGAGGGAATTAAGGTTTTAGGGCTTGTTTCTCATCTGAATTGAGGAATCATTATTAATTCATCATTTCATTTTTTCCCCAACTCAATGAAAAGCCCAGAAGTAATGACACTCCAGTAGTCTTGAGCACCCCTGACACTTAGGTCTGGATGGAACTGAAATACCATTTCCCACTCAAAGAAACCAGGGCTTCTTGCAGACATTGCTGGCTCCAGGTCTGTGACAGGGAAAGTACAATGTGATATGGAGACATCTCTTTTGTTTGATTAAACCCACTGCAACGTATTGATGAAAGTATTCAATGTTACAGGAAAATAATTCCAAGAGGCATATTTCCACAACTACACGAATATGTGGGTGTGGGTGTGTCTTGTATCTTATGGACAATCTTATGAATAATCACATACGATGCATTTACAAACAGACCCCCAATCGTTTTAAATCTACAGAAACTCACTTGGAGAACCACTCTTTTTCAGAGTCTGCAGACTGTCTTATCTATTGATGTATTCGCAGCCCACCCTTTATTTGCCCCCCATCCCCGACTGTAATGGTTTTCTTTGATAACCAAGGCAACAGATTTCTTAAATTAGGGGATCAGAAATTCTAATTCTCCAGTCACCTGGGTAGCTAATGCTTTAATCTGCATAAAAACTGTGTTAAAATTCACTTCACATAGGCAGGAGGAAAAAAGGAGATGACATCAGAGGTGCTTTGCTAAAGATCAGAGGAACTGCAGCTGTGGCCTTCCCATTCATCAGGTGGCACATTTATCTAGTTCTGCCACTTCTGTGATAGAGTAGACTTTATAAAGATGGCTCTCTTAGAAGATTTAGAACAGTCAACAAAAGCTGTCAGACTGACTTTTCTTTGAGAAATGGAACTCAGGTCCCTAGAAAATTCTTGAAGGTTAGGGTTTGATTCTGAATCAAACTCTACTTAAAAACCTGCTTCCTACTTTTTTACTAAAGGGTTCTTGGTGGGTATTATCCCCATCTCTAATGTATTCCCTCCCCCACCAAATAGACCAGACCAACTGGACATGAAATACTTGAGGACTTAAGGAGATTTTAACCTTCTGTTTATGGAACTTTTGCTTAATGATGAATCTTCTTGTTAATATTTAAAACAATTGGGTTTTACTGGCTATAAAAATAGAAATTGGAAAAGCATCATTATAAGTAAACTACATGTTTTACTCAGATTCTAGTATAATTATTTTTTT
>JAPYYJ010002810.1:0-12299 GCA_028533885.1 Nasua narica | reverse complement strand
CTCTGAGCAACAAACTGAGGGTTTTGGAGGGGAGGGGGTGGGAGGGTGAGCCTGGTGGTTGGTATCGAGAGGGGCACGTACTGCATGGAGCACTGGGTGTGGTGCATGAACAATCAATCTTGTAACACTGAAAAAATAAAATAAACATATTTGGGAAAAAAAAGTTTATATGTGTCCTTAGCATGCAGTCATGTAGTTTCCTCATCTTATAGGGTGACCTGGCCTTTATTCCTGAGTGGACTGAGCCCTTGACGGTCCCAGGGTTGCTGCAGCCCCTGTCTGGCTTCTGTCCCCGTCCCTGGCGGGGGAGGGGGTCCCTGGCAGTGCCACAGAGGGTGGGTGGTTGCTGGGGAACCCCTAGCCGTCCCCGTGGCGTGGTGGCACGTGTGCTCCCTGGACGGTCAGGAAATACTGCCCCAGGTGACACGATAACCTCCCTGCCCCCGTCCAGTGTCACGAGGACCCCAACGAGGCCAGTCGGAAGCCCCAGCCTTTACAACAGCGGGACTGTTGCTAGGTCTCATTTCGGGACCAAAGGTCAGAATCGCAAGTGCCCAGAGCTGCACACACGAGGCGCATGATTTTTGCGAGTGCACGTGTCAGTGAAAGCGCAGCTGTTGTCACTGTCCCTCCCGCCCTCGGATCCCGAGCCGGCACCTGCTGTGGGAAGGGACGCTATGCGGTGTGACAGATGAGCACAGACTTGGGGGCTTAGGACGCCACCTGCTTACTACTGCACGGCGTCCGCAGGACCACAGTCTGCGCGTGGCCAAGGGGGGCTCTTTGCTCAGGGTTCTCGCAGGGCTGAAGTCGAGGCGTGGCTCAGCCTGTGTTCCTTCAAACCTGGGGTTGTTTCTGAGCTCACGGGCTTGTCGGCAGAATTCAGCGTTCTGCAACAGCAGGACTGGGGCCCCCGACTTGTTTGCCGGCTGCTCTCAACTCAGCCTTGTCAGTTCCTTGCTCTGCGACCCACCCGGGTTCCGTCACATCACATCCTTCAGGAAGGACCCGGTCCCTTTGGAGGACTCACCTGATTGAGTCAGGCCCACCCAGGCTCGTCTTCCTTTTGTTTAACCGAGTCCACTGATCAGGGCCTGCTGTCGCCCGTGCAAGTCTCTTCTGCCGTGGACGGATGGACTCACAGGATGGCTCCTGGGTGCTGCCCACACCGGGCAGGAGGGGGCTGTGCAGGCCGTCTACCCCGGCGGCTGGAAACCTTGCTGCCTCCTGCAGCCGGTGGGTCAGAGCAGAGAAGTGCGTCCATCCCATCAGGTGTTGTGTCTGGGCAGGACCAGATGCGGGTCTGCAGCGGGGGCCCCCCCTCCTGAGACCCAGTGCTCCCCTGGTTGATGGTGTGCGGGCCCGGAAAGTCTCACGAGCACCGGCTCATTATTTCGTTGCTTTCGTCTCCTTCCACCCAAAGCGGCTCCTTGACGGAAGCACGGTCGGAGATGAGTCTACAACAAGGAGCCAGGCGTCTGGAAGCCCACGCGTGGCATTCTGACATTCTTGGCCGAGCGGTGGAGGCGGACCAGGCACATACGTGTTTGGACTAAATGGTTACATCTCGGCGGGCAAATCTCTGCCTCCTCCGTGTCAGAGGGTGCGATGCAATCCCCCCGCTGCCAGTGGCTGGCTGCCCAGTGTTTGGTCCCAGGTCGAGGGTATAGATCTGGCCACGGCTGACGGTCTCCTGTGCGCTCTGCAGATGCGGTCTGCCCGCCCCCAGGGGCTGGCTCTGCCTCTGAGATCACTGTGTCCGTAAACCCACGGAGGATGCATGGGGGTTGGGGAAGGGGACTCGCTGGGGTCACCCCTGCAGACCGTGCCCTTTGGGACCCAAGTATGTTCTTCCTTGGAGAGTTCGGCTGCGTACCTTCCCCTGAACATGCTGTCTCCGACCTCCCCTCTTGTTCCTTGGGGCCCCTGGATGCCCCGTCCTGAGTCATTGCCCTCTGGCTGTCTCCCCTTCCCAGTCGACCGTGAGCTACGCCCCTGGAGGCTATGCCCACTGGGGGTCCCCATTCTCTGCTCCCCGTGATGCTCACTGGGTGGGCTGGCGAGGCCCGCGTGGCCTCTGTTGGTATGGGGTAAGTGCAGGGCTGTCGGGGGCCCAGACGTGCATTTTCCCTCGGCTGCTTGTGCAGTGAAACCTTCCACTGGAACTCAACAAATCCCAACCCCTGCGTGTCCTTAAGGAAACTGTATCTCATTCATCCATTTTGCAGCCATGTGCTGGGTCCCACCGCACGTCCCGGGCTCGTCTCCTCGCGGCTGGGTATGGAGAGGGACATCCGGGTGCGGTCCTCGCCCTGGAGAACCCAGGGAACGAGCCGTGTATAGAATAACACAGTATGACTATTTAATTGATGACTATTGTGGGGCGCCTGGGGGGCTCCGTCGGTGAAGCGTCTGACTCTTGATCCCAGCTCAGGTTTAGATCTCAGGTCGTGAGTTCAAGCCCCGCATCTCCTTGATCGATTAGCATTGTGACAGCTGAGGAGGGGAGAGGACTCTCGGTCGCTGGTGAGTCCCCTGCATGCACCGGACCTGCAACCAGGCACTGGGGTCCCTCCTCCTGACCCTGCCCTATCACGGCACCCCCTCCAACTGTCCCCACCGTGCTGGCCGTGGTTTGGGCCGTGGCATGTCTCCCCAGGACCCAGAGCTGCTCCGTGTTTCTCGGCTCCTGGTTTTCCCCTTTTTGTCGTGCTCTTCACCAGGCAGCCCTAAGGGTTTTGAAAATCCTAAATCTGCTCTCGCCCGTGCTCTGCCAGAGGCGCTCATCTCCCCGGGCGCCTTCCGGGGGCGGTCACAGCTCTGCGGCATGGCTCGCCAGGCTGCCGTCTGGCTGCCCTCCTGCCCACCCTCGTCACATCCTGCGTTCACACCCGCCAGGCCGCGGGCGTCCCCGGCCACCCGCGTCCCCGGCCGCCCCTTGCAGCTGGCAGCCCTCGCGCTCGCTCTCGGTGCGCTGCCCTCAGCCTGCGGCGCCTTCTCCTCCCAGTTCAGGACCCGAAGAGCTTCTTCTCCCTTTTCAGACCCTCTCCTGCCCTCACTCTCTGTGCAGAGTCTCTTTTGGAAACCCCAGACAGAGACAATCACCCCTCTCTACGGTCCTTTCTCCAGCACCCCGCTGCCGCCGCACACGTCACCTCGGACGTAATGACCTGTTTACAGCGGAGTTGTGTCTTGGATGGAGTTTTGTTCTAATGTCACCTAGGAGCTGAAAATTGCTTGTAATCAGAATTATCCCTAAGGTTCCCCTCAATGGCCCCTAAAAAGCAGTGCCTCGGTTTGGCATCCGTAGCTCTCCCCGGCTCCTCTGACCTGGCTGGTCTCGGCTTCGCGCGGACCCGAGAGGACTGTGTTGTCACGGGTGTCGACGGTGTCTTCACCGGCTCCTGACGCGGGAGCCCTTGTCTGCCTCTGTCCACTGTCGGCGAAGATCTGGGGGCCCACGTTCTCTCCAGGGGGCTTGCAGCAGGCTTTGGCCAGCCCGGGGTGGTCCGGGCCGTGGTCTGTGCTCCGTGGCCCTCACGTTCTGTGGCCTCACTCACCGAGCACCGTGATGGCTGGAGCCGCCCCTCCCCCACGCTGCGCCCTCCAGCGCGTGTTTACCAAGCACCTGACGTGAATCCACGTTTGTGCTTTGTCTTCCCGCTAGACTGTATGTCCCCGGGAGCAGAAATGAGGTGTCACTCCTTCTCCGTGGCGCCCTCGCGAGCCCCTGGGGACGCGGCATCTGCACCGAGGCTCGTCTTCCTCTGGATGCCCGCACGAGGGAGGAAGCCTCATGTTATTAATTAGTGCGCCCGGGACCGAGCCGCCCTCCGTCCGCTGAGCTTCTGCCGAGCCGTGAGCGATGGTGACCCAGAAGGGGCAGTATTTCTCTCCCGCTCCGTCCCCTCTTGCTTTACGGCCGTGTTATACCGCTCTGTGCAGTTGACATTAGGGTGCACTCTCTTTATTGCCCCAAAGTCTAACCTTTCCACGTCTGCGCCGTGCTCACGGATTAAACGATAAATTTCCCCGTAATGATCTCATTTAATTTCCTTGTAAACCGGCACTTTCGGATGCGTGCTTATTACCACGTGATGTAAATAGGCTCTTGATACGTCTGCGAACCCCACTGCTTGAGCTTTTCAGACCTTGACCGTGAACCCAGGGAGGGCACAAGAGGGAGGAGGGTTGGCCAGATGGTTGGTAAGTGGGGTGTTCGCTGCAAAGGTGAGGACGCAGACGCTCTCGCCGCCACCTCTGCCCAGCACCCAATTTCTGCCAAAACAGATGGCTTCCCGTCTTCAAATCTGTGAACCGGGAGGTGTGGTGTGGAGATTTGCATTAAACATTTGGAGATGCAAGGGAAGGAATGTTGTAAATAGACACCAAGAAACTCAATCTGTACTTAGCCCAAAGCTTTATTTCTGACTATGTGGAAATTCCAATCCGAAGACCCGGCTGATGGAAAATCTGCTCCGTCAGGACCCTCCCCTCCCTCACTGTAGGTCTCTACGCTGGTTAATGTAGCCTTCAGGCCACGACACGCCGATCGATTCGATAGACTTCTGGAGCATTTGTCTTAGGTGGGGACAGCAGCAGCCGAGGAGGGAGCTCTTTTGTTTTTGGTTAAAGCTCTTGGGTAAGAGCTGCTCTGAGAGGCATTTTGTCTCCCCCTCCCCAGCAGGACCCCTAGGGCTAACGCATAGCCCCTCTGATCTCAGAACACTGGGCACCAGAGTCTTCGCTGGCTTCGTTTGGTGTAGAATGCTAGGCTCAAAGTCATTCTCCTGCAGGGTTTTGAAGATACTAGACGCTGCCTTCCCCAAAGTCACTGTGGATGAGGAACTGTCAGTCCTCCCCCCCAACTCCTCCTCCTCCTCCTCCTCCTTTTCTCTTTTCCCTTCCTCCTCTCCCCACCCCCCGCTTGGTTGGAAATCTGTATTTTCCCTTTGGTGGCTTTAACAAGCTTTGTTTGCCTTTTTTGTTCACATTGCCTGATGCTGGGTCCAGGTGTGTGTTTATCTTTGATTACCCCGTTTATGAGGCAATGAGCACCTTCAGTTTGGTGATTGGGGCCTTTTCAGTTCTGGAAATTACTTAGCCATTATCGCCTGCCTTATTCTCCTTATGCTTGCCATCTGGAGTTCGTTAGACCTGCACCACGTTGGGCTCACGTTAGTCCCCCCGTCCCCGGGGGCGTATTTTTAATACCCTTGGCCTCTCGGTGCTCCTTCCAGACGATTTCCTCACTTTGATCCTCCAGTCCTCGAATTCTCTTTTCAGCTGCTTTGATCTCCCGTTGGCGTGATTAATTGACTTTTCACTTTAAATGATGATATATTTCCTTCTGAGAAATTCTGGGTGGCTGTATTTTTCAAACCTGCTTGTTCTTTTTAGAATCTTATTCTTTTCTATGCGATTTCTGGGCCTATTTCATCTCTTCCGTTGTTTTAAGCATAGTAGTTTTATGGTTTCACTGGATTTTAGGTGAAACACTTTAGGTCCTTGGGTTGCCGTTTCCAGTTATTTCCTGGCTTTTGTAAGAGGGTTATGCATCCCTGCTGCGGGCGTGGGATGTGCAATGCTTTCCCGCAAGAAGAGAAACTTCCCACCCTACTGACATCAGCTCAGGGATCACTTAGGCTAAATGCATGTGAGCAAGAGTGCCACATCTTAGCAGCAAGCTTGGGGACCACGGACCATCACGTGGGTGAGCCGTCCCATGGCTTCCCCTCTTCCATGAGAGCACGTCCCAAACAGGGCTGCTCGCGCAGACTGGAGTTTAGAATGGAGGAGACGTACGAGCCTGCCCGTGCTGCTGCTCCTGAGAAATGATGTGAGAGGGGCAAGTTATTTCTCAAGGTCGTGGGACTTTGGGGTTGTTTGTTACACAGCATAACCCAGCACAACCTGGCTAAAACAGGTGGTAACTTTGCCTTTGTGGAGTCTGCTCTCACTCGCTTCTGGTGGAGTTGCTCTTCATGTTGTTTGTCATGAATGTATCTTCACCGCGGGTTGCTTTGTTTTTAACGGGGGTTAAAACCCATCTCCTGGACTCCAGATGGTGGGTGTGCCTCCACTGAAACGTCGTCTTTCTTTTCTTGCTTCTGCCAAGGGACCCCAGATTTTCATCGGTCTGGGATGTTTGTTCGCTTGAGAATTTTTAGTCCACATTGACCTTGTAAGTTCAGAGCTCACGTCTGTATGTGGCCAAGGCTCACAGGTGTAGTTTTCACGAGACCTTTGGTTCTGACTCGGGCTGGATCAGACGTGGCCTCCCTCATCAGTTCTCTATTTTGTGGGCATTTCCGTGCACTTCTCAGTGTGGATCGGCTCATCGTGGGCCCCGCCCTATGCACGGGTCTCAGTTTCCCTGTTCTGCCTCGGTTCAAGGCCACGTCCTCTGCCCTGTATGGGCGTGAGTGCCCCAGCCCCTCGCGGCTGGGGCTTACATATGTTCAGGTTCCAATGTAATGCGCTGGCCTTAGGTACCTGGGTCCTTTTCTTTCAATCTTGACTCTCTTTGTAACTTTAAAAAATTAAGCTTTACCCAGATTTTCTTTGCTTTGTGCTGGAGGAGCTGGGGAGCGGCCGGGGTCGGCTCTTTCTGCTCATGCAGTTGTTTACCTGCTCTCTGGAGCGAAGGGCCACGATGGCAGGGACCATTCATGCCCTATGTCCCGCCATCCATGGAGTCTAGAACATGCCTGGACACAGAGGTGTTCAGGGTTCGTCAATCCATTGAAGAAATGGGCATTTATTTTATTTATTCTTAACAAGATTGTATTTCCTTATTTGACAGGGAGCGAGAGCACAAGCAGGGGGAGCGGCAGAGGGAGAGGGGAAAGCAGGCTCCCTCCTCCAGGGAGCCCTATGTGGGGCTCGATCCCAGGACCCCGGGATCATGACCTCAGCTGAAGGCAGATGCTTAACCATTGAGCCACCCAGGCACCCCAATCAATGGGAATTTAAAAGCAGAAGGTAGAAAATGATGCACAGAGGGTGGCCGATGGGTGGTGTGTCACGACCTTCATCCTCTGTCCTTCCCGTCCGTCAGGCTGTCACAGAGTGGTTCGTGCAGCAGTTGGGAGAGGACTGGGAAATGGCTCGAGGAACGAAGGGGGTTTTCTTTCCTTCTTCCCAGGGGCTAGCCTGGAATGTTCCCGTGGGAGCCAGAGCAGGTCTCAGCCCCTGGGGAGTAGCTCCCTCTGCCGTGGGCGAGGGGCACGCAGATGGGCAATTACAGCCTCGTTCATTAAGCACTCTGATGGAGGGGAGAATGGGCAAGTTAGAGAATGGCAGGGAGGGAGCACCCAGGAAGACTTCCTGGAGGAGGTGACCCCTTGACCTGAGTCGAGACAGAGTCTGGGCATCTGTCAGATGGTTACAGACAGAGGAGGGAGGGGACAGCATCCCTGCTGGGGACATGATGTGTGGTAGGGCTTGTGGGTGAGAGCATGGGGGATTCTGGGGAATCACAGGATGGGCAGAGTCTGCATAGTTTCAGGCCACGCGTGTCTCCTTTTCCACATGTAGATATTAATTTTCTCAGATTGCTCGTATTCAACCTCCTTGAAAGTGCAGGTTCTCTTTCAGAAGGAGCACATTTGCTCAGCATCGGGCACAGAGAGAAAAGGAGTGACTTACTAGGCTGGGTTCAGGAGGAGAAGATGGGTGGTTTCCAGATGTCTGTAGAATTTTCTGGACCGGCTCTGACTCAGGCCACTCTCAGGAGCGTCAGTCGTGGAGGCTTTTGGGCCCGGGGTCCTCGGGGCTGAGGGCTGAAGCTGGCTCTGGGCAGGTAGGGGATCCCTTTTAGCCTGATGCCTCGGCGCTCTGTGGACAAGGGTGGTGACGTCATCCCCTACGCGGACTAGAAGGATCTTCTCTTCTATGGGATCATTTTATGTGCCGTGGAGCACATGGACAGCACTGTCTGAGTCTTAGTCCTTGTGTTATTTTTGCTACATTAGCGTTTATTTATTTTACTCAAACATGCCCGTGAGGCTCCAGGTAGAGGCCACTGGCCGGGCCTCCCCTGTCTGGGGGATCTCGAGGCAACACTGCGGAGGGTGGGAAGGCTGCTTCCAGAACCCGCTGGGCTCCCGCCCTGGGGAGATGGCCCGCCCGCCGTCCTGCAGGCTGGGGAGACGTCCTGAGGACCACGAGGTAATCGAGCACATGCACAATTTATTAACTTTGACTTGTAAATTAAAACACCCGGTGGTACAATTAGGGATGAGCAAAGGGAAATGAGAATCTGCCTTTCCTTTTTCCAGCCTCAAATCAGAACCCCCGACAACTCTAAATAAGAGTTAAAAAAATTCAATTACTATGCAGATGGATTTTGGGTATCTCTCTCTTCTGTCATCTTGGTTCTAAATCCAACGTGAGGAGCCCCGGCCGCTCCCGCGGGAGGCACGACCAGCGCGCATCTGGGAGGAGCCGCCCTGGTCTCCTGGGTGCCCCGAGCTGCCCCAGAGGGGGGCCCGGGGCAGAGGGAGCCACCGCCCCCCAGCCCCCAGTCTGCAGTCCACTTTCTGCGTCTCAGAGCCCGGCATCCGGGGCGCGCTTCAGCCTTCCTCTGGAGATAGATGCACCCCACATGCGCTTGCAGAAATGGCTGCTCCCCCTTGCGTCTCTGGGGGTGTTTGGATCCGGACCACGTGATCCTCCTTGCTCACCCTCCGCCATCCCCTCTGCAGTGGGCGCCGGCCTGTGCGCTGACTCTGGGCAGCAGACCGCTAAGCCGTCGAAACAAAGAAAAACAGAAAATCCTCCAGGAAGCCCTCCTGGCCTTCCAGGTGGGGGTCAGACAGAGCCATGCCCTTTCTCCTCTGCGCTTTGTTCTGGGGCCTGCCTCATCTTGTCTTGTCCCTTGTGGGCCTTCTGTTTTTCTCCACCTGTCCTTCCTCAGGCCGGCTGGGGAAGGGGTGGAGATGCCGCCAGCTGAGGACCCTGTCTGGACTGGGAAGGGGTGAGTCTCTGATCGGATGTGGGCCTGAGCTGCTCCCTGGCTGGCCTTCTTATTTACCTAAAGGGACGGAACGTTTGATGTGGAACATCGCCCCGGGGCAGGACTAGGGCCTCCTTAGCTCTTGTTAGGAAAACGGACCTTCCCCACCCCCTGCAAGGAGCTCAGACCCCTCAGTGAGGCCAACCAGCACCGCGGCCCATGGGCGTCTGGGAGAGGGCTGGGTGGCCATCACTGTCCCCCTGTGCGAGGACAGTCCTCTGCTGGGCGGCACGAGCTGTGTGGCTCTAAGCGGAGGAGCCCGGAGTCTGAGTCCTGGCCGAGGCCCCTCCCGCCCCCTGCTCTGGTCCAGGTGGGGCTGGGGCGCCCCCGTGATCGGCTCCCGCAGGTCACCCTCCCAGGGCTCCCGGGGGTCCCCAGGGGCTGGCGCTCTCTGCGGGCCGTGCTGAACGCACCCTGTTTCTCGATTCTTGAGCAGATGCAGAGCTCAAAAGTGAAAAGAGCTTAGACGTGCACGTGAATGGGACTTGCCCTTCATGATTCTGGGGGCGTGAGTAAGGTGTGCTGGGCGGACGGAAAGGGACACATCGCCGAAGGTGAGTGACAGGCCTGCTGGTGGAGAGACCGTCACACGGGAAGCACGCGGAGTCTAGCGGGAGGCTGTGAGCCAGCAGTGCTCGTGGGAGACAACTGGCTTCCTCGTCACCTCCCCTCCGCAGCCCCGCCTCCCTCAGCCCACAAAAATCCGGGCAGATTTCTGGAAATCTGGGCACGTTCCCGCCCGTCTCTCGCCTTTTCTTACCGTGCAGTTTGCACTCAGCCAGTCCCACGTGCGTCCCCGGCCGTCGTGTCCCCGGCCCGGAACGCCAGGTCCTGCCAGTGCCCTTGAGGCGCAACCTGGCTGCAGGCAGGGGTGCGGGCTGAGGTCCGGGGACGGGCTCACCCACGGGTGACGCTGCAGGGAGAGTCCGTCTGGAGCTCCGCAGACGGCGCTGTGGTCTTACAGGATGCCTGTGGCGGGCTTCCCGGGCCAGCTCCGGCCCCCGGTGAGCTCTCTGACCCCGGTCTCCTGGGTTTTCTCTGGGGACACCCTGGGACGTGCCTCGCGGGCCTCGAGGGGGCATGAGATGGCGTGTGGGACGGCACAGTCCTGTGCGTAGCTGCTTCGGGCAGTGGGGCTTCAGGCTCTTCTGGTCTTGTTTCCGCTCTGGGGCCGCCCGTGCGAGGTGAGCCCCCGTCCGCGGCCCCGTCCGGGGTCTGAGAGCCGAGCCCCCGCCCGCGGCCCCGTCCGGGGTCTGAGAGCCGAGCCCCCGCCCGCGGCCCCGTCCGGGGTCTGAGAGCCGAGCCCCCGTTCGCGGCCCCGTCCGGGGTCTGAGAGCCGAGCCCCGTCCGTGGAGCAGCTCTCGGCCGCCGCCTCCAACTGCACCGGGGGCCGTGTCCACCGCCCGCGTTCTTCAGCCCCGGTGCTGTCTGCTGGGAGGGCGCTCCCGGGGTACTCGCGCCCTGGAAGGTGGGCTGTACCGAGGGGTGGCCTTCTGGTCCAGCGCAGACCGTGAACAAAGCAGGTCCCACAGAGGGATCACATGGTTGAATCAGACCCATGAAAGGGGCACTCGGAGGCTCCAAGCTCCCATGTCCCTGCAGCAGACGGAGTGCAGGGCCCCAGCCCCACCCCTGCAGGGATGTGGGGTTCGCATCAGGGCTGAGGCTCAGGTGGCCAGAGCAGGGGGAGGGCAGGGCTGGAGCTGGCGGGCGCCGGTTGGAAGAGCGGGGTGCTGCCTGTTCCGGAATTCTGGTCACGTGATACCGTGTTGGTGGCTGGAAACTGAGGCTGGCGGGGGCTCGGCCCCACGGTTACTGTGGAAGGCGGGAGTGTTACCCCCTCCCCACCAGACCTTTACGGCACCCCCGGCCCAGGACCGTGGCTGGCTTCCAGCACGAGGCCTTCCTTCTTCTCCCCCCAGATTGGTTAGCGCCTCCTTCCTAATGGCCTCCATAAATCAACCTGTCACTCTTCGTACCTGGTGAGAGCTCGCGTCTCACCGCCATGTCCCCGCCCACCTCGCTCTCAGTGGCCTTTCCAGGAAACGCCAGGCGAGAGGCAGACTTGACCTCAAGCAAAAGGCCGGCCTCAGGCTCAGCCCCTCAGCGAGCTCTTCGTGAGTGTGGGGGCCGCTCAGGGCACGGGGCGAAGCTCTCCGGGAAGAGGGGCTTCACCGGATGCCGTTTGTGTCCAGGCAGGACAGTCTGTGTGGCCGTGAGCAGGGCCTGCCTGTGCGTCTGCTCGTCCACCGCGGATTCGGCTGTGGACGATCGGGCTCCCAGCCAGCAGAGCCAGCGAGGGCCCCCAGAGCTGCTCTCGGAGCCCCGGCCCCTCTCCACCCTGCCCTCGGGGTCATCCGTCCTCCCGTGGCGGTGGTGGCCGTGCCCGTCTCCACCAGCAGAAAGCACCTGCGGTCTGAAGCGTGTCTGCTTTGGTCTTCCGTACACCACCAGATGTGCACACGTCTGTACCATGTTGTTTGTGGTACGCTGTGAGTGTGTAGCTCCATTGTATGTGTGCGTGTGTAGTCACTCCTATAGTGTGTGTGACACTCTCATGGGGTGTGTATGATCACTCTCATGGGGTGTGTGTGTGGTCACTCTCGGGTGTGTGTGTATGATCACTCTCATGGCGTGTGATCAATTTCATGGGTGTGTGTGTGTGATCACTCATCGGTGTGTGTGTGTCATCACTCATGGGTGTGTGTGTGTGAGATCACTCTCATGGGTGTGTGTGTGTGAGATCACTCTCATGGGGTGTGATCAATTTCATCGGTGTGTGTGTATCATCATTCTCATGGGTATGTGATCACCCTCATGGGTGTGTGTGTGTGATCACTCTCATGGGTGTGTTTGTGTGTGATCACTCTCATGGGTGTGTGTGTCATCACTCTCATGGGTGTGTGATCACCCTCATGGGTGTGTGCGTGTGTGTGATCACTCTCATGGTGTGTTTGTGTGTGATCACCCTCATGGGGGTGTGTGTGTGTGCGATCACTCTCATGGGTGTGTGTGTCATCACACTCATGGGTGTGTGATCACCCACATGGGTGTGTGTGTGTGTGTGATCATTCTCATGGTGTGTTTGTGTGTGATCACCCTCATGGGTGCGTGTGTGTGTGCGATCACTCTCATGGGTGTTTGTGATCACCCTCATGGGTGTGTGTGTGTGTGCGATCACTCTCATGGGTGTGTGTGTCATCACTCTCATGGGTGTGTGTATGATCACTCATGGGTGTGTGTGTCATCACTCTCATGGGTGTGTGATCACCCTCATGGG
>JAPYYJ010002809.1:0-12299 GCA_028533885.1 Nasua narica | reverse complement strand
AAAATAAAATAAATGGTGCTGGGAAAATTGGACAGCTATATGTAGAAGAATGAAACTTGACCATTCTCTTACACCATACACAAAGATAAACTCAAAAAGGATAAAAGAGCTCAACAAGAGGCAGGAATCTATCAAAACCCTTGAGGAGAACATAGGCAGTAACCTCTACGACATTAGCCACATCAACTTCTTTCAGGACATGTCTCCAAAGGCAAAGGAAACAAAAGTGAAAATAAACTTTTGGGACTTCATCAAGATAAAAAGTCTGCACAGCAAAGGAAACAGTCAACAAATCAAACAGGCGACCCACAGAATGGGAGAAGATACTCACAAATGACACTACAGACAAAGGTCTGATATCTAACATCTATAAAGAACTCCTCAAACTCAACACTCACCAAACAGATAATCACATCCAAAAATGGGCAGAAGACATGAACAGACACTTCTCCAAAGACATACAAATGGCTAAGAGACACATGAAAAATGTTCATCATCTTTAGCCATCAGGGAGATTCAAATCAAAACCACACTGAGATATCACCTTACACCACCTAGAATGGCCAAAATCAGCAAGACAGTAAACAACAAATGCTGGAGAGGATGTGGAAAAAGAAACAACCTCTTCCACTGTTGGTGGGAATGCAAGTTAGTGCAGCCACTTTGGAAAACAGTATGGAGATTCCTCAGGAAATTAAAAATAGAGCCACCTTATGACCCTGCAATTGCACTACTCGGTGTTTACCCCAAAGAAGCAGATGCAGTACAAAGAAGGGCCACAAGTACCACAATGTTCATAGCTGTAATGGCCACAATAGCCAAACTGTGGAAAGAACCAAAATGCCCTTCAACAGATGAGTGGATAAGGAAGATGTGGTACATCAATACAATGGAATATTATGCCTCCATCAGAAAGGATGAATATCCAACTTTTGTATCAACATGGACAGGACTAGAAGAGATTATGCGGAGTGAAATAAGTCAAGTGGAGAGAGTCAATTATCTTGTGGTCTCACTTACGTGTGGAGTATAAAGAAAATCATGGAGGGAATTGCGAGAAGGAAGGGAAGGGTGAATGCGGGGAAATCGGAGTGGGTGATGAACCAGGAGAGACTGTAGACTCTGAGCAACAAACTGAGGGTTTTGGAGGGGAGGGGGTTGGGGGGTGGGCGAATTTGGTGGTGGGTATTGAGAAGGGCACGTATTGCATGGAGCACTGGATGTGGAGCATGAACAATCAATCTTGTAACACTGCAAAATTAAAATAAACATATTTGGGGAGAAAAAGAAAGAAAAAAAAGAAGATATGGTCCATTTATACAATGGAATATTATGCTTCTATCAGAAAGGATGAATACCCAACTTTTGTATCAACATGGACAGGACTGGAAGAGATTACGTGGAGTGAAATAAGTCAAGTGGAGAGAGTCAATTATCATAAGGTCTCGCTTACATGTGGAGCATAAGAAAAAACATGGAGGACATTGTGAGAAGGAAGGGAAGGGTGAATGGGACGAAATTGGAGGGGGCGATGAATCATGAGAGACTGTGGACTCTGAGCAACAGACTGAGAGTTTTGGAGGGGCGGGGGTGGGGGGTTGGGTGAGCCTGGTGGTGGGTATTGAGGAGAGAATGTATTGCATGGAGCACTGAGTGGGGTGCATGAACAATTAATCTTGCAACACTGAAAAAATAAAATAAACATATTTGGGGAAAAAAAACATTCCCACAAAAAAAAGAAATTTTATATTAATATTTATAAGAGCTTTCAGAAATTCCTAAGGACCTTCATTTATGATCCTTTCTTAAAAACTTTTAAATTCTTCAATGTACTCATTCACCACATTTTTATTCTTAATATTAGTTGGTAGTAACCTCGGCTCCCACTAATGTAATATACTATGATTAAGTAGATAATGTTATCCAATTATCAGACCACCTCAGTCTACACTGGCAGGATCTGTCACCTAACCTCCCCTCTCAAGATAACCAATAGCACTTAATATGAAGAAGTGATATGGAAGAGTTTATCTTCTAATAAAAGCTTCCGCATTGGATAGAATGTTAAATGAACAAGTAAGTTGGGATCTATAGTCATTGAAGGCAATCCTGTTATACTGGTACATACATACCATCTTCCTCAACTCCTGGTTGGAAACAATAATGACATTTGGTGGATCCCCAATGGCAGTGGCAGCTCCTCCAATATTTGTGAAGATCACTTCTGCTATCAGGACTTGTCTTGGATCGAGATTGAGCACCTCACATAATCTGTCACAAATGGAGGAAAATAAAAGTAGCCATGCTATTCAATTGTGACAGGCCCATGTGCAACCTAAATATTCTTAAAGCACTTGCTTGTACAGGAGAGGCACACACACACACACACACACACACACACACATACCCCTATAAGAAATGTAATGCTGAGGGATAAACAAAGACAACAATGTTTACAGAGCTACATTTGACCCTCAGAATTGCATTTCTCTGAAAGTTAACTAACCATCCATCTTAACCATCCATGTGAAAATGTCATCAGACTCCCCACTGATCTGAAGGGAGCACAGTTCCTTGAGTGAAGGCCCTGGCACAAGTGAATGGGTACTAGCCACCAGATCCCTCTGAGTCAGGGGTGGGGCAGCACACAAAGCACCAACACTCAGTAGCCAAGTCTACCACACCAAGCCTACCACCCTAATTCCTTACCTACCTTCCCTTTCTCAGATGCTGAAGTCCTAATGTGCCTCCTTGCTCTTCCTGTGGACCTCCACCTTAGAGAAGGAGTACACATTCTACAGCTATGTTTCCCTACCTTGGCTGCACACTAGATTTATCTGGGAACCTTTGAAAGTCCTGCTGTCCAGCCCATGACAGACCAATCCCTAGGAGTGGGTTTGGGCAGTAGCATTCTATAGCTCCCTAGGTGGAGCTACAGCTCCCAGTGAGTACAAAATTGAAAAATGTTGCCTTAAAGAAAGTTTGGGAAACACATCATGGCCCACCACATCTGCCCATCTGCAGTACCCACTTCCATATAGAAACCAGGCCTTGAGTCTCCAGGCTGCTGCAGTCAGGGGCCCTTCCTACCATCTCCTAGCATGGAGCCTAACCAACAGCACAACCTGGGAGGGATCAGCCTATAGAGCCATGTGGAAGCTAAAGAGGGAATGGTATCCAGAAACAGAAATGAATCCAAAAAGAGGATCAGACCCCAAACAGCATCAAGCAGCAACTCTCAGCTGAAGAATGTCCTGGGATCTGCCTCCAACAAGAAAATAATTTGTGCACACTACTCAATAATGCTGGAGCAAGCACAGAGATGGCATCCTATGTAAATGGGCTTAGCTATTAACTGTGAAGACTAATGCTACTCCAGACAAAGGCAGAAGAATGCGATTAAGCTTATAAAGTCATGAAGAATATGGTAATATAAATAGTGAATCTGAGCACACTAACACTTGAAAGATGCAATTTTTAGATAATAAATGGAATTGCTACTCTCATGGCAAATTACAAAGTTGGCTCCTGGAACGATAAGGATATAAACAAATTCTAGCAAGGCTAAGGGATGCCAGGAATATGGGCTCTACCTGGAAGCCCACTCTCATTGGAGCTTCCATCAGAGTGTGCAACGATATGCTGGGACCGGGCGCATGTAGGTGATACTGTGGTTTTCAAATCAGTGACAGCAGCAGAGTCACCCTGATTGGAGGGGGTGAGTGTGGCCTGCCTCTTGCCCCCTGAGGCCTCCTCAAAGTAGAGTTTTGTGCCTGCCATTAGTAGTACATGTTAGAGTTTATAGCACCCTTTAAACACATTCATTCCAGCCTTCATTTGCCCTCAGAAGAACCCCACATACTAGGAGGTGCCACACTCCCCTCACAGGAAGCCTGAGTCCAGTGTCCCTCATCCCAAATTTGTGCCTACATGCCAGGAGTGACAAGGCAACCAAGTTTGCAGGAGCTTAGACTAAAGACCAACTCTCCATACCATAGGCTGTACCCATGGGGACTCTGCCTGCTCTCTGCTCCTCTCCACCCTCTGGCTCCTTTCCCCAAACTCTTTCTCCTGTTCCAATTCCCTCCACCTCTAAAAGTAACCATTCTTCAAATGCCAAAGACATCACCTAGAACTAGTCCTGAGTCCTGGAAGTAGCCCCTTACTGATTACTTTGAACTTGTTATTTCTCATACCTCGTGTTCAGGAGGGTCTCTTCTCCAGCAGAATCCTCAAAACACTAGCTTGGGTTGGTCCCTTTGACGGTACAACCCACATCAGTGTAGCTAAAGTGACTTGTCTTGGACTCTTCATTATGTTGCTAGCTCCCTTCAACCTCCAGGGTATCTGTTTTCCTAGGGCCAGCCAAATACCAGGACAAGATGGGTTCAAGCAGGGAAGGACCATGATAGGCTGGGGAACCATCTTCAAAATTAAGAATAGTAAGTATGGATAAATGGGGATGCCTAGATTGCTCAGTCAATTGAGTGTCCAACTCTTGATTTTGGCTCAGGTCATGATCTCAGGGTTCTGAGACTGAGTCCCGCGTCGGGCTCCATGCTCAGCATAGATTCTTTCTCTCCCTCTGCCCCTCTCCCCACTTGTGATCGCTCTCTCTCTCAAGTAAATAAATAAAATCTTAAAAAAAAAAGTATGGATAAAATTATAGGTCCATGGTCTTGCAAGGGACCTGAATAATGACTGGGTCTGAAGCTCAAGCTTCATAAGATTCACGGCGAATGGCCTCTGATGCTCAATAAATGTCTAATTAATGAAGTGGATGGAAATTGGAGGGGGAGGCAAACCATGAGAGACTGTGGACTCTGAAAAACAAACTGAGGGTTTTGGAAGGGAGTGGGTGGGGGGATGGGTGTAAGCCTGGTGTTGGGTAATGCGGGTATGTATTGTGTGGAGTACTGGATATGGTGCATAAAAAATGAATCTTGGAACACTGAAAAAATAAAATTAAATTTTAAAAAGTGAAGTGGATGGAATTTAAAGAAATGAAATGGAATCAAACTGAAACTCTCTTTCCGAAAGTTACCCTGCAAAGTCTTGTCAACCCTCCAAGGAGCCTGGTGAGAGCAAGATGGCTGCCCCACCTTTCTCAGGCCTCCCACACTGCTCTATCACATCTGTGACCAATCCCATGGACAAGAACTTCTAGCACCTAATAGTCTGTCCCCCACCCCGGGACAACAATGCCTGAGTCTTCTGACTCCCACAGGTGTTTTTATGGCCACTGCTGCTGCTGTCATAGCCACAGCCACAGACAAAGCGATAACCTTAGCTAAGAGCACTGAGCACCACAGTCGCAAGGGATGCATAGGCTAGACCAGGGCACACCTGCAAAGGGAAGGCAGGGACTAGATTGAGCAATGAGACACACCACCATGAGCCTGACCTAATACCCGGCAGGGTCACTCTGTATACCTACCTTATGGTCACAGGAGTAAAAAGCAGCAATGTGGTGACATTGTCCAGGAAAGCAGACAGGACAGCGGCAATGAGACACAACATAATGATCATGGCCCACACTCTTCCTCTAGACAGTCGGTATGTCTGAGATGCACACACACAGAAAGGAACAAGCCAGGATCAGAAGGGTTGAAGAGTAAATGTGGCTTTTTATTAGGGATTCTAAGAACTAGGGGTCCAAAAAACACTGCATGGTGGAAAAACTTAGACCTATGAATTCATGAATTTGCCTAGATGAGAAAATGATACCTTGTACCTGAACATCCTGAACCCACGTTGGCCTATGTTCCTTCCCTCTGATTCTCCTTCTCACGTGCCCTGTGATGGTTCACTGATTACAAGGTTATGGCCCTCTATACCTTTTACATTATCCAGTATTTTACAATCTCCTTTTAGTTAGACAGACTGGGCTGTGACCCTTAAGCCTGATGATTGTTGGAAACTTAGATTAGAGACTTTTAGTACCAATATTGAGAGGAGGAGGCCAGATATTTGAAGGTACACAAAGATGGCAAAAATCATAGCATAGTTCTATCATTCGGAGTTTGCAAAAGGCTTTGATAAGTAAATAATCTTTTAAAAGAACTTTCCAGTTCAAAAAAGAAAAAAAAAAAAAACAAGTACAACATTAGCCTTTGCATTAGTAAAGCATAGCAAGATCTCCTCTTACCAGGCCTGAGTGATAGCTTCAGTGCACAGTCTGGCTGTCAGAACTTGCTGGTGGATTCCCCAGGATTCCAGTTATAAAAGTGAATGTTTATATGTTCAATGATTAGAAAGTAATCATTGAAATTATTTCACCAAAAAGTAAGTAATCACAAGCTGATAACTTAAAATATTTCGATGCTCTAAAATGCAAAACAATATTTGATATGTAGCTTTCAACTTGCCAAATTAACTAATGTTACACAAACATTCAACTCAACCACTCATTTCCTTGATCTCCTTTTTCAGTTTACTGAGAAAAGGAAAGTGTTGCTCAGAGCCACCAACTCTGCACAGCAACTGTAGCCAGCATTACAAGTGTGATTTTGAAAAGGAAAATGGAACTTCACAATATTTGCTTTAAATGGTAGTTTTATTAACTGAATACATCATGGCAAAAAATAAATTAATTAGGTGTGGTGCATGAACAATTAATCTAACACTGAAAAAAATAAAATAAAAGTATTTGGGGAAAAAATAATTAATTAATTAATTAATTAATTAATTAATACAAAAATATAAAATGCCACATCAAACCTACCTTTACAGCACAATAATCAAAAAATCCAGTTTCTGAAAATATGGCTACTAAGATCATCTGTGGGGAAAACAGAAAAAAGAGATAAGGAGAATCTGAGCAATGCATCATCCTGAATGAACATCAGAGTGATCAGTTACAGAGCTCAGCTCTGGCCTCTGTGTGAAAGCTGCCTCTTCATTAAGCTTCTTGCTCTCTTGCTGAGTGCAGTCCACTAACTGAATGGAGCCTCTTGTTAGCAGGTTTGCCCCTCTATATTTTTGTCCAGGGATATATACCCAAGGTACATTATCATTCCACCTAATCTTCACAACAAATGTCATTACTATCATTACTAGGTACTACCATTACTCTCTGCGTGTTTGGTGTTTTTTTTTTTTAAGATTTTATTTATTTATGTTAGAAAGAGAGAGAGAGAGAGAGCAGGGAGAGGGACAAGCAGACTCTGAGCAGAGCATGGAGCCTGATGCAGGGCCCAATTCCATGACCCCAAGACCATGACTCAAGCCAAAACCAATAGCTGGATGTTCAACCAACTGAGCCACCCGGGTGTCCATCATTACTCTGTTATAGACTGGGAAACCAGGGGGCAGAGATGGGAGATGAGTTGCTCATGGTCACAAAGCTAGAAGCAGGAAAGGAAATGAGCCAGGATGTGTCCTTCTGTACCTACGTGTCCACACAAGCAACGATTAAACATTTTAAGACATTATGAGAGGGAAGGGAGGGATGAATTGGGGGAGATCGGAGGGGGAGATGAACCATGAGAGACTGTGGACTCTGAGCAAAAGACTGAGGGTTTTGGAGGGGAGGAGGTGGCGGTGTTGGGAGAGCCTGGTGGTGGGTGTTGAGGAGGGCACATATTGCATGGAGCACTGGGTGGGGTACATGAACAATGAATCTTGTAACACTGAAAAAATAAAATAAAAGTATTTGGGGGAAAAAACATTTTAAGATTTTTAAACGAGTTTAAATTTTATTTCCTAAAATAATGAAACAGATTTTCATCACCGATCTGATCAAGACATGTAAATAAGAGCAATTACATTGAAATGATTATTCTCTGGGTTCTATAAGAACCCAGTACTTGTGCTTCTTTCTAGTGATGACACACAGACAGTAAAAAAAATCAGTGTCCCATTTATTTTAAATCTAATCAACCAGACATTTCAACCAGCCCAGACTTTCTAGAAAATTCTTTATTCTATCTCCTAAGATGGCACCATACCAATGTACTGAACTTGGAGCAAGAAAATGCAGGTTCAAGTACTAATTCTGCCACTTAGAAGTAGTTTAGGGGCACCTGTGTGGCTCAGTGGATTAAAGTCTCTGCCTTCAGCTTAGGTCATGATCTCAGGGTCCTGGGATCCAGCCTCTCATCGGGCTCTCTGCTCAGCAGGGAGCCTGCTTCCCCCTCTCTCTCTGCCTGCCTCTCTGCCTACTTGTGATCTCTCTCTCTGTCAAATAAATAAATAAAATCTTTAAAACAAAAAAAAAAGAAAAACGTAGTTAAAAAAATGTTTAACCTTGTGTAAACAAAATTATTTAATCCTCTGTATTTCAGCTTTCTTGCCTCACTTTAAATGTTTTGTTCCTTGTAAGGCTGTTGTAAAAATTCAATAAAATTATGTAAACTACTTAGAAAATAGTAGGCCCAATACTGTCCTTCAAATAAAATGCATAAAACAAAAATTTCCAACTCAGTTTAGACTCAATACAATTATCTATCTCATCTATAGTGACCACTGATGTTCATCTTAACCCAAATGACCACCTCCACCTGTTGCTGTCTATAGAATGTGGTGCTTCGTTCACCAATAGTTGCTTCACATGAACTGAATTGAACGGGTAGGGCTTGTGTGGTTTGCCATTGTTGTGGGGAAGCTGGCCCACACATTTGCTGCCAAAACTACCCAGAAGAGACTGAGACTCAGAGATTGGGGTAAGTAGCCCTATAGGTGGCTGATTGCCATGAAATAAAGAAGAAAAGTCAGGGTCCTGCATATATAGACTATCTTTCTATCTCTGAAGTTCTAGAATCTTGCTGAACTGACTTCAACTGAGAAAAAAATTAAACCATTTGCTATGGGATCAATTGTGCCACTTTTCCCCCACAAATTCCTGTGGTAAAATCCTTACCCCAGTACCTCAGAATAAGTTAAAGTGAGGTCCTAATCCAGTATGACTGGTATCCTTATAGGAAGAGGAGATAGCACACAGAGACACACAGAGGAAAGACCAAGTGAAGATACAGGAGAAAGATGTCATCCACAAGTCAAGCAGAGAGGTCTCAGAAGGAACCAACCCTGCTTGCACCTTGCTCTCAGAAATCCAGCCTCCAGAAGTGTGAAGAAATAAATTTCTGTTTTTGAAGCCACCAATCTGTGGTACTTTATTATGGCAGCCCTAGGAAACGTATTAATACAACATCCATTTAAGCGTTTTGTTTTTTTTTTTTTTTTTTACAGACTGTTTCAAATACTAGCAAAATGGCGAACATACACTTCCCTAAGTTTTTTTTTTAAACTACTTTATGAGACATCTGTTATGTCTTCTTTCCAGATGTACAGGCCCTACTATATACTTTTCAGGACCAAGAAGATTATGAGTTTCTCTTTAAAGCCTAAGTTCAGAACATTGCCCTGTCTCCTTACACTACCCAGAGAGAAGGCAGCTAGTTCGGATCACATTAAAGCCTAGACTAGCATGGCCTTCTGTTATGACTACCAGGGGGAATAAACATTACCAAAAAAAAAAAAAAGTGGAAATATACTAACCTGCTTTATGCAAAGTAGATCTTTTGTCGAGAAAAGGAAAACCCTCCTTCAGACCACTTAGCTGTTGTGGGGTCTGTTCAGAACACAGGCAGCACTCCCACTGCTGTCTAGGCCTTTATCAGATTTTACTTATTCTAGTAAAATCAGTTACTAGATTAATCACTTTAATCAGTTATAAAATCAGTTTATTCTAAATCAGTTTATGACACACAATTACTTAAGGACAATTTCTTCCATTTTCCATGTAATTATAGGTTTTTTTCCAATCACCAAAAGTTACTTGGTTCATTTATTTAGAATATTCCATTTTATATTTTAGGAGCAGTAATTTTATATTTTAAGGTCATTTTAAAAATTCTCTAAATTTTTTAAACGGCAATATTATTTAACTATCATATAGGCCTATGACTGCAATTCTCCACCTAACTAACCAAAGCACCAATCATTCCATTCCTCCACAGGAGAAATTGTCTAGACCTGCACAAACACTTCTCAATCAAGCTCTAATTGTCAAGCAGTATAATATCTTTAATATAATGAAAGATTATCAGCAGTAGCAGCAAAAGAGAAGGTGCTGGGTTATAGCAGGCTTAGAGCCCTGTCCCACTGGGAGAATTGTAATTACCATGCCAAATAGTAGGGCCAAGGTCTCAAAATCAATCCACTCCACCACATGGGTCAGGCTGGGTCTCTGCAATCAAAGCACAAATTTCCCAATTAATGTTGGACATTATCTTCCTGGTGATAACCTTTAAAAAAAAGAAATGTGCTATTCTTTACGGCAAGCCCACTCATTAGGCCAGAGTCAAAAATTACACCATCCCCTTGCCTTTGAAATTAGAGTATATCATCAGTGAAAACCACTTGTGACCGAAGGCATAATAATGTCAAGTCTATGCATTTAGTTATAAGGAAAGCAAATTTCTTAAATCCTGTCCCTGAAAACTCCATAAAGAACTGTAGCCTGAATTACAGGATTGATCCTTGAGGTTAGTGAGGTCACCATATGTCTTTCTTGGTGTTGGAGCATGAGGCCAGGATGGCAATAACTGAAGGACACACATGTCCTACTCACCAATTGTCCATTAATCCTCATTTCTTTTTCTAACATCCCTGCAGAGCAGGGAAGGCTGGAGTCATGGGGAAATGGGAACATGAAGTGTGAAGCAAGGGCACTTTGAGACTCTAGTTTTTGGGAAAGGATTGCACTGTGGCCCAGGGAGCTACCTAAGGCACAGGCTGTGTACCACATTAATGTTTTCTAAATTAAATAATTATCATTATACTATTACTTAAGAGTTAATAAAAGAAAGAAAAAGAAAAAAAAGAGTTAATAAAAATAACATTGGCTTATGTGTAAGTTTTAGGACGCTGGGACATTTTACCTTTAAAGTTAGTATTTGTTTATACCAACTCCAGCCAAGAAAAATGAAATAAACAAACAAACAATAAATAAACAAATAAATAATCGAACATAGCTCCACATAATTTTTAAACCAGTTATTATTCATTGGTGGACTGAACAGCCTGTAGTAGCGCTTGGCAGAACACTCCTCTAGATTCCATACAGTTCTTTTCAAATCCAGTTCTGTGTGCTGCCACCTTGTTTGTTTCCAGTACTGTTCCTCACACAAAAGCAGGCCTCCATCTCCATTGGGTGGTTGGCCTCTCCTGCCTCCCTGCATTCATTCCTATATTCCTGTCAGACAAGCCCTACAAAGACAGTGATGGGGTGCCATCAACCCCCAAACAGACATCTCTAGGGACCGCCTGGTGTCTGCAAGACAGAACCTCAACCTCACCATTTCTCACCTCTGCTCTGGGCAGGATGCCGCCCCCCCCCCCGGGTTCCCAAGAGCTGACAGCACCCAGAGTCAACTCTAATACCACTCAGCTATATAACCTGGGGCAAAGGAATGACCATGATGGGCCTTTCCTCAACTAACATGAGGAATAAAAAATGTGTGTGTAATAAAGTCCAATGAAAAATATTCATCAATGTTGAAAAGTTTGTTAGTTAATACTTCTAGCATGCTTCCTGAGGGAAACAGTATTTTACATACAGAAATAGTATGTAAAAGAGTGAAAATCACCAGCTAACATTTAATTCCTGGACGGTCTTTGAATTTTATACTCTATTGCGTGGCAAGCCATTAATTCAAAATGTTACAACTTACATCTCCAATCACAGCTAGCGCTGCTAATGCCGCAAGGGAACCCAACATGGCCGCCAGGGTTCTGTGAACAACCTGTAAAGGAATATAGGAAATTATTTCATTCCTGTCCACAGGAGTTTAAAATGCACAAAAGCCTATATTGCTGTTTGTATCCATTAGTGTCAGCCATCCTGTACCATACCCATTGACAAAATAAATAAATCATGGGCCTTGCTGTTTCAGAGTCTGGACACCCCAGAGACACACAAAAATAGCACCAGTCTGCCTTTTAAAGAAAGCCAATTCATTTCCTGAATAATTAGATGACCCAGAAGTAGAAGCAGAAGGCTAAAGTATGGGCTATAAGGAAGCCTGAAGTTAATTGTCATTAATTATTTACCATATAATCTCTAGGCAACTAGACCATTAGTTCCACAACATAAATCAATTCTGCCCAATTACTGAGACTGTTATTAAACCAAAGGTATATAATCACATGCTTAATCTAATTAAGACTTCAATGTTGGATTTCATGGGGAGGGAGGGGGGCAAGATGGCAGAGAAGTAAGAGATCCTGCAGCAACCGGTCCCCAAAAGTGAGCTGGAAATCTACCAGAACACACTGAACACCCATGAAATCACCCT
>JAPYYJ010002808.1:0-12303 GCA_028533885.1 Nasua narica | reverse complement strand
AAGCAGACTTCCCGCTGAGCAGAGAGCCCGATGCGGGGCTCGATCCCAGGACCCTGAGATCATGACCTGAGCAGAAGGCAGAGCCTTTAACCCACTGGGCCACCCAGGCGCCCCTTTTTGCTTTATTCCAAGACCAAGTGAAAAGAAGGGCAAAGTACAGCGTTAATTGGTAACGGTGATTGGTTTCTGATGGTGGGACCGTGGGTGGTTGTACTACTTCTTTGACTCCTTGCATTTTCTGGGCTCCTTTCCCGTGCCATTAATATGCACAGCTCATGCAACTAAACTAACGGGAAGCTTTTAAAAATTGGCTTTGCCTGCTGGCACCTGACTCCCTGGGCATGCGTCTTGGTGAGCATGGCCCCTGAGGTCCCCATCTGTGAAATGCGTGTGCGGTATCTCCCACCGGCACCGCAGACCCACGAGATAATCCGAATAGTGGTCAGACTGGATGCCAGAGGTCTACACACAAGGGGAGTTTTGGAGTGTGCCACTGGGTCTGGTCTGTGCACAAAGTTCGGTTTGTCTCAGGTTTTCATCCACGCACCAAATAACCTCTGAGTGAACCTTCCCCACATAATTTATATTTAGCTTATGAATAAGTCAATTCCCTATGTAGGAATGATTTCATCTCGGAAGAATATACTTTTAAAACTGAGATGGGCAAATATTCAGAGTCAGGTTCCTAATTCTCACCAACTGATCGAGGGGCAGGGACAAGTGGCGGCAGCCTGTCCAGGAGTGTGACCCCTCCTGCCACCTGCCCCCTTCACTGCCCACGAGGCCCTCTCGAGCAGGAGCT
This sequence comes from Nasua narica, assembly GCA_028533885.1. Lineage (NCBI taxonomy): Eukaryota > Metazoa > Chordata > Mammalia > Carnivora > Procyonidae > Nasua > Nasua narica. The sequence goes on along the minus strand of JAPYYJ010002808.1, from coordinate 11,501 downwards.
CCCCCACCACAGCCCACGCAGCCCGTCCCCATCGGCTGTCTCTGAACCACAGGCCCGGGGAAGGCACCCGATAGCAATACTCTCATGGACCTAAAGAGAAACCTGGGCAGGAGTGATATCCAGTGTAATGACCCGTTGTCATCACTACAGGGACATTCCTAGTGTCGATGAGTCTTAGAGGAAATTCCTTTTCTTAATAAATGAGTCACTTGTATTTGTCCATTATTAACGTGACTTCATGGGAACCTTTCTTCCCCGCGCCTGTGCTCCCGGGAATGAGGGTGAGCGAGCGCCCATCACCTCTCCTCGTTCCCCACTGTCACCCCTCCTGCCCCGGGTCCCTGCCCAGGCCTAGCTGCTGCTGGGGGGAGGTGGGGGCAGTGTCTGTGAGCCCTGATCTTGTGAGAACCCGGGTGCCCTCTGAGCCCCGGGCTCTTTCATCCGCCTCTCCTCACATCCTATCATCCATGCAAAATGGCCTTAACATACACAGTGGGTTTTTTCCTACAAAAACATGCTAAAAAGACATGTGCAAGCAGAAACGTGTGAGTGTCCCATTGTGGCTGGGTGACAGCTATTGAAACAGGTGAGGTTTCCCAAGAAGGACGTAGTTAAAATTTTGTTGTGCTAAGAAGGAGAATGATGCAGGCCCCCAGCATTGCATTTAATCTCCCAAAGCTCCATGTGCTTCCGAAACTGCGGACCTGTAGGGTGTTTTTGGAGGGCAGCTGCTGGCCTCAGGACAGGCGTGTGAGGCAGAAGATCTGCCCCAGGCTGGGCTTGGTGCCGGCTGAGGGGCCCCCGTTGGGCTCCCAGCCTCCCCGCCACGAAGGCGCTGGCCCCAGGACGGCTGACCCAGGGGCGCTCCCACTTCCAAGGTGTGTAAGACAGAACAAGGTCAAATCCCATGGGCCGGACTTCAGGCTCGGAGAGCTGGGCTGGTGCCCAGGACAAGGAAGGGACTGTGTCTGTGGGTCCCCTGCTGGCGTTGGGATGTGGAGAAAGTCAGGAACTGCTGAGGGGGTGGCCCCCCGCTCCACACGCGGTCCACGGCTCCCTTGCTGAGAAGCTGGCCTGAGCCCGCGTCCCCTTCAGGCCACAGGTCCCAGGACTGGGTTAGCAAGCAGGGCCAGATGGGCGCCTCCCAGGGGTCCCCACTGTGGTGGGCTGAGGACGTGGGCCGCCAGTGTGGTGGCACTGAGGTCTGTTATCCGTGGTTCGACAAGATGATGGGGGCTCTGGGTGATTCAAGCCATGGAGTGAAAAGGGTTGTTTCTCCTAATGCCCCAAGAGAAAGGGCGCTTGTGCCATTAAGGCTCCTAGAATGTCTCCTCCAGACCAGCCAGAGCGTCCCGCAGTTTGGGGGATGCCCGGGTCTCGGGTCGTCCCGGGAAGAGCCCTGCTCACACTCCAGGCCCACGAAGTTCACGACCAACCACAGACACCTGCTACCGAGCCAGTTCAATGTCATATTTTAATGATATAATTACCTAGCTTGATGATACAATTAGTAGAAACACCGTAATGATACACTTAGAACCCGAGATAATTTTTTAGAGGAGCCCCGTTTGTACTTTGAGCCACAACTTGTGACAGCGGGCCTCACGCAAGGCTCCTCGATGCGCAGAGCAGGCCGCTGCATGTGGGTGACAGCAGTGCCCTCGGCACACGGGGTGCCCACTGTCGATGCAGGAGCAAAAGGAAGCTTGGAGCCCTGGTGGGATCTTTAAGTTATCAGAGCCAACCACTTAAATAAATAGCGGTTTTGAATCTACAGACTGCTAATTTGTCGTTGAGTGTTTCAGAATCACTAATCCCTGAAGCTATTATAAAACACTCCGGCGTTCTTTAAAGCAAGGGTTGGGATTTTTTTCACAACATCTTAGAAACAGTTGTGGGTGGGTGTGTGTTCGAGAGCGACTCCTTTAGCTGAAGCCGCTCTGCGCTAGGGGAATGCTCGCGACCGGACCTCACGTAGCCGTCACCCGCTACCCGCTACGCTGCGCAGGGGCGGTGTGTGCTTGCAAACCGCACAGCGGAAGCGAGCTTGAAATACAGACAGCCCGGCTGCTGGGGGTAGGATGCTGGGGAGTCGGGAGTGCCTGATGAAAGACGAGGAAGTCTGGAGAAAGGAGGAGGCTGCAGGCTGGGGACAGGGAGGAACCCTCCCCATGCCCTTGGCTGGGCCTCTGGATCCGTGGGCTTGGGTCGGGATCGCATAGAACCCGCTTGTCCTGATCCCATATTTCTAGGGAGGAGCCCTCTCTCCTTGGCTCCCCCAGGCTGGGAAATGCCCGCTCAGTCGGCATTTCCCGCTCCGTCCCGCGGCCTGACCCTTGTTTGGTCAGCACCTCCCATGGCCCCAAACACTGGGACCACGGATGGAGGACCTGACTCCAGGTAGTCAGGGGCTCTGCCACTTGGGGACCTTGGGGACTCAAGCTGCTCTGGGGTCGTCACATTCTCACTGCTGGTCATAGTCCCCATTCTCGGTTTCCAGGACAGGGAGGACCTCTTGTCCGTGACGAGGATGCCCGGCCCATCCTGTTTCAGAGAAGGCCTGTTCTCTGGGCTCCTGGGAGGCTCAGTTGGTGAAGCATCTGCCTTCAGCTCAGGTCATGATCTCAGTGTCCTGGGATCGAGCCCCACATCGAGTTCCTTGTTCAGTGGGGAGTCTGCTTCTCGCTCTGCCCGCCACTCCCCCTGCCTGTGCTCCGTCTCTCTCTCTCTCTCTCTCAAGCTGTTTCTCTTTCTCAAACAAAATATTTTTCAAGAGAGAGAGAGAGAAGGCCTGTGCTCATCCCCCCAAGCTGGCTCTTCAAGGGATTCCCGTTTTACTCCACTGTGAAGGAGACAGAAGGTCCTGGCTGCATCACCTGAGCACCCAAATCCAGCCGTGCCTGAAGGTTACGTTCTGCACTTTTCACTTAGGTGGACCAATAATACTCCCCCTTTTTAAAACCAGTTAGAAATTGGTTCTTTAAAAAAAAAAAAAAAAAGATTTTATTTCTTTATTTGACAGAGAGAGCTCACAAGTAGGCAGAGAGGCAGGCAGAGAGAGAGGGGGAAGCGGGCTCCCCACCGAGCAGAGAGCCCGATGCGGGGCTCGATCCCAGGACCCTGAGATCATGACCTGAGGTAGAGGCTTTAACCCACTGAGCCACCCAGGCGCCCCTAGAAATGGGTTCTGTCACTGACGAATAGAGTCCTAATTGAGGACCTGTCTCTGTCCCTCCCACCCCAAGCTTTAGTCTCCTGAGCCTGAGAACACTGGGGACAGAGAAATAAGTGAACTGCAGAGAGTTGGGTTCTGAGCGCTGTGGCCACCGTTGCCCCTTCCCACCATGGCAGTGCACTGGCGTTTTGGGAAGGCCATTTCCATCGAAGGCTGTGTAGCACCCTGTCACCCACTGCCCCTGTGACCTGGAGACCACTTCCCAGCGCTTCTGCTTCGATGAGCCACGAGCCCTGTGTATCTCTGCCTTTCCTGATCTGACCCTTCCCCACCACTCCAGCCTTCTGCCATCCGTGCCCACTCCCTGCCTTCTCTCCCACGTGGGACCCACCTCCTCCAGCTGCCTGGGCCTCTTACTCCAGTTACTGGGCCCCTTGGAGGCAGTAACTCCCTTCCTTGTCCTCAGTGTCTTGGCTCCTGGCAGAGCCCCAGGCCCTACGAATGTTCACCAGAGATGACGTACCTGGTAAAGATTGACCCGCTACCATAAATACACAGTTTACTGCAGAATCATAAAAGGTATGGGAGCATTTACCTGGGAGCGAAGGACAGATTAGGAATCACTGTTACCATCCAGTGGCTTAGAGTGCATCATTACAGGGATCTAATTAGGCGTATATTTCAAGCAGAGGACATACTTCAAAAATTAAAGTAATTCCACTGCAGGAGGAAATGATGGGTTTTCCCATAAAGTTTCCACCCCATGCCCTCGAGCCAGGATTCCGCAGGCTTTGGGAGCTTGTCCTGGCTGCTGGAGCCCCAGAGGGGAGAACCTGGAGAAGTGACTGTGCCCTCCTTGTCACTCCTGGAGATCTGTCCCTCCCACATCTGGGGCTTCCAGCCTGCAGCTCTGCTAGGAGGTGGGTGGGAGGGGACGGACCTCAGGAGGGGCCCCGCAGGCATGGAGTCAGATTCTCCTGTCCCGCTCCCTACCCCTTCCTGAGACAAGCAGGACACCCGCCGGGAAGCTCCGCCATGTGCCCCTCTCTGGGACCTGTGCACGGACGATGGAAGGCAGATGCCGCCAGCCCTGTACAGACACCAGAACCTTCTGGAATGTTCTGTCCTCAGTGTCTTTGGTCCTGAATGCCAGGCACACACAGGTGTACACCACAAGAAAGCACCACGAGAAAGATGGCAGCCCCAAGACCCTGTATGTCAGTTTATGTCTGTTGATCGGTTTCCTGGGGACCAGGATCGAGTCGCCAGTATTGACGGTTTATTGCCTGACTGTTGGCAGCCAGTCGTTTATGCCTGCTGCAGGTTTTCACTTGGATTTATTTCTGCATTTAGCATAAATTACTGTATTTGTTTCTCTGAGGGACTCCAAAGCCTTAGTTAATTGACTGCTCACTGGCCTCCTCCAGCTCCCAGATTTGCTAGGAACGGTGCGTACTCCGAGTCAGGGCACAGATAGTGCCTTCCATCACCCTCACGCTGATCTGTCGTCTTTCCAGGAGTTAAGAAAAGCCTTTAAGAGGTTGTTGACCTACACTACGCAAATTTTATGCCGTATCATTTGGGGACATGATATCTGAGCTTTAAAGTTTAGCAAGAAGAAAGCTCTTCACCTTACCACGGGCTCCAAGGTATCCTAGAGACATCGATCTGACTTGCATTCAGTGAACGTTGTTCTTTTTCCCCGCGTTCTGAGGTTGTGTTTCCGAGATGAGAATCAGGACCGGCTGGCGCAGAGACTCCACATCCTCTGTGAGCACTTGCTGCCCCAGGACCCCAGGGACCTCCTCTCCCCACGGGGACTGGAGGGCGTGCCCTTGTGCTGAGTTACCTCTGCAGGGAACGCCCCAGCATGCTCGCCCGCGCCTGTGCTCGAGGTCGAATGCCCTAGTACCAGGCGGGGCGCGCTGCCCTGAGGACAGATTTGCCGGGAAAAACCAGCATTCTGACTTGTCACCAAATTCCACAGGAAAGCCAGGGACCACCCACGCGTGGGAGGAAAGTACACACAGCTCACCAATTGGGGCATGGCCCTGTGGCCTCCACCAGCCCAGGACAGACCCCCTCAGTGCAGACACCTGGCTTAGATCCTGCCTGGGCCCAGCTGAGTCGGGCCTATGAGCAAGGAAACCCCAGGCCTGCACTTGGGAGCCTGAGGTCAGATGGCTGTGCCTGTCCCAGGGCACCCTGGCCAGCATCCCTCTGGGCTCCGCATTCCCTGTCGTCTTGTGCCCCCCGCTGGCCTGCGATATAACCTGGCCATGTGCCACAACAAGCCCCCCCACCCCAGCCAGGTCCCCGCAGAGATGGGCTCCAACCTCTGGGCTGTGCGTCCAAGAAGAGCAGGCCCTCCCAACTGTCTGCCACCAGGAACCTCACCGCAGAGACTGGGGAACAGGGCCCAGAGGCGCTGTGAGGCCCGCAGGGCCAGAATGTTGGCCGAGAGAAGCAGTGGCAAGAGACCCTGGTGGCCCAGGGCCAGGGCCTGGAAGGAGGTGCTGCCACACAGGGCAGGACAGGGGAGGTGACCCACTGCCCCTCATCCTGTCCTTCTGTCTCAGCCTCTGCCTCCCTTGACCAAACCTGGGCACGAGCCAGCCGACCCCAGGGAACCCAGCAGGGCCAGCCCCCAACACACAGGTCCGGGGACCAGACGCACCAGAACGTGCTGGAGCTAGTCCTACCTCCACAGCCCTCAGCTCAGCCCATTAGCGGAAATGACCAGTGGCCCACCCACGGGCATGAGTTCCCCTGGGACACAGGTCAGCACGATGGACTGGAACAGCCCCAGGCTGGAATCCAGGAATCCTGGAGAATGTTCCTGATGATGAGAGGACACCAGGCCCCGGGGGGGGAGAGGGGTGTGCACGCTGGGAGAAGGGCACAGTTTGGACGATGTGCGGGGAAGAGGTCCCATGATGGCCTGGGTGCTGGGGCAGGACACTGGGATCGACAGTTCTCAGGTCAGGGGCAGCCCAGTCCACAGAGGGGTTGGGGTCTCGGCCATCCCGGGCACCTGGGGCCTGCGGGGGACTTCGTGGAGCCAATCAGCAGAGGAGAGGTGCGGGCGGCTCCGCTGGGCTGCAGGGCAGGTCCCACCTGTCGTGTGGGCCTCGCAGAGGGAACTCCGTCCGTCCGTCGCCCTCCGTGTCTCAGACTCAGGAAAATGGCTTCTATCCAGGTGGGAGGAGATCCTGGCAGAGAGGATCTCGAACCCCCCACCTTGGCTTCCTGGGGAGGCATTTCTGAGCAGCGAAGAGCTCCCAGGGACCGAGGGCCCAGCAGGGGGGCTTGACTCACAGGCATCCCTTGAGGGGGAGTCCCATGTGTTCTTGGGGTTATTCATTCTTGGGAGTTGCGCTGTGGTGGGACGTCTCAGAGCAGGAACCCAAATCCAACTCCGAGTCTGGCCCCGCCCCCCGCCCCTCACTCTAGGATTACCTGGAACCGCGGTCCTCCTCTGCAGACCCACAGAGGACACAAGCCCACCTCAGGGGTTCATGGGACCTGGGTGCCTGGGCTCTCTCCAGTGAACCCCCAGGTCGGGGACCGCTTTGTTGTGTCCCGAGGCAGATGGGGGACGAGCACCTGCCAAGCCCTGGCTGCCCCACAGAATTGGGGGGGGCCTGTTCTCCGCGGGCCCTTCTGAGACCGAGCAGGTGCCCACATGTAATTCTTCAAAACTCATATGCGGGTTGCCAGAAAGCCGTGAGAGAAGTGACTCACGTGGACGAGGAAACTCCTGGCTGTGCTCGTGCTATTCACGCGGTTCGGCTCAGTCTGTGTTTTGTATCCTCCATCCGCTGGCATTGGTCCTGCACGTGCTCCGCAGAGCCCCGGGTACTGTGCTGTGGGGTGCCTGGCCCCTTGCAAAGGCAGCTCCGAGCCCTCGCGCCCAGCTCAGGGCACAGCCCGAGGGGAGGCGTGAGCGCTTGGGGTCCGGAGACACGCGCTGGGGTCCCAGCAGCTCTCACCCAGCCACGGGGGCAGGACGTCCACCCGCACCTGTGTCCCCCGACCAGTCCTCCTGCTGTGTTCCTCGTGCGCGTGTGTGAGTCTGTAACCGCGGCGTGGGGGTGTGAAGGTCTCAGCCAGCAGGAGCAAGGGCACTGAGGTCGTCCAGGTGGGAGAGGGCGTGGCCTGGACCAGCCCAGCAGCAGGGCCCCCGGGGACTGGACCAGTCCTCCCTGACTTGGGGAGATGGAGAGCAGGTGCGGGACGAGCCTCGGGGCCCATCCCTGACCCCTCCAGGCCAGGAGTGAAGTAGTGTACCCTGTGGGTAACCGAGCTCCGTCCTTGTCCTCTGGGGACCAGACACTTCCTGCCACCGGCTCCTGACCCCCCACTCCTGGCAGCCCCCAGGCTCATCGGTGAGGGAAGCATCAGGTCCACACTCGCTGTGACTGAGTCCCCCTGAGCTGCTGGGTCAGGTTCATTCCCGCGGGGGCGGAGTCCCCCAAGGTGCTGGGTGCCAGTGCTGTGTGCGGCTTCTCAGTGTGGACACTTCTCTGTGCAGTGCTCTCCGTGGGCCCTGGTTGCTTTTGGGGATCCTGGGGTACGGCGTTCCTTGCAACCTTGCTCCCCATGTGGCCGGGGCTGGGTCACTGCAGGAAGCTGCCCTATGTGAGTGGGGGCTGCTGTGGGGGTGCCCGCTGGACCCAGACCCGTCTCCCAGGGGCCACCTCCCCCTTTGGGATCCCATTAACCACCACCATTCACCCCACGGTTCGTTAATAAACACCTGCTGTGTGCCAGGCAGCGGGGATGGGTGGTCCCCGGGCACAAGGACCTGAGTCTAGAGGGGAGACCATTAACTAGACCCGCCCTTGTCAGCTGTGCTGAGGGGGACGAAGGAGGGGGCTGCCCAGAGGAGGGAACATGGGGACATGGGGACAGGAGCCCTTCCCGGGGGGGAGGGGCTGGAGCTGAGACCCGAGGAGTGACCAGGCACAAATCAGGGCAAGGAAGGGCTTGTGGGCAGAGGGGCAGAAGGTCAGGGCCCTTTGGGGGAGGGGTGAGGTGACCTGGGGCCTAACTAGGTCCCTTGAGTCTGAACGCAGCCCGCCCTGGGGAGGTGGGAGAGGCATCCTAGGGGGTCCGATGCCCAGGCCCGGGGCCCGTCAGCCTGTCTGTATGTGTGTGGGGGGCTCCTGCTAATTTACAGCCCCCCGCCCCGCTCTGCTCTGTTACTCATGCTCTTGGGCTCCCAGAGCAGGACCCTGCTGGTTCCTGACATCGGGGATGCTGGTGAGGACCCCAGGTGGGAGGAGCCCCTGAAAGAGGGGGTGTCCCTCCAGCTCCCGGCTTCCGTGCCACACCCCCTCCCCTCTGGGGATCCCAGCCCTGGCCAGGCTCCCCGCCCCCATGGTCCTGTCCCACACAAGTTAGAGGCCCTTCTGCTGTGGGCAGCTGGCGGTGGCCCTGCCCTGCCCAGCGTCCGGGGTGCCCCGGCTCTGCTCACGCCCCTCCGTCCCCCTCCCAGGGTGGACGCTGGTGCCCAGCTTCCCCTGTGCCTGCTCATCTCTGCGTGGGCCTCAGTTGGCTGCTCGAGCCCGGGTCACCCCTCTGCCCTTCCGGCCCTGCCACCATCAGTGTGACCAAGTCCCTACTTCGCTGTCTAGATGCCGGTGTCCCCGCACTTGAGGCTTGGGTGCAAAGGGAAGCCACAGAAGGGAGGCACTGACTGTATTGACAATTTTAGGGGTGACAGCGGCCACCGAGCAGAGCGTGGGGGGGCTGGAGGCAGAGGCAGGAGCCAGCACGAGGTCGCGTGCAGTTAACCCCGCAGAGGTGAGGGTGGACGGGAAGGGGCAGCAGTGCGGTTGGATACAGGAGGACACCTTCAGGACAGGTTGGGGCGGGAATCCCAGAGCCCTAGAGGGGCCCCATCAAGTTACCCAGAAAGAGAAACTGAGGCTCAGAGAGGCGCCATCACTCCCTCCCCATCCACCTGCCCTGGTAACCGGGAGAAGGAATGGCACCTGCTGACCCCAAGCCTTCTCTCAAGGCCACGTCTGCAGGGGGTGCCTCATTGTCTTGACTCTTCCTGTTTGAGGCCAAATGAAACAAAAATGAGAAGTGCAGAAAAAAATTGCAGATGGCAAATATAGCTTCAACCCCCATCCATCACTTTTACTGTTTCCCTGGACTTGTCTGTGCACAGAATGTCAATGTCCTGATGTCAGGAAAGCTTCCCTGCACCAGGCCCAGGCAGGGGCAGGGGCGCGTGGGGGAGGGAACTCCAGGGACCCTCTTCCTGCAGCCTCCTCCCTAGGGGGACGGGAGGATGCTGCCCTTCCTGGGGTTCCCTACAGGTGTACAGGAGCCAGGCCAGCAGGGGGAGGCAGAAATCGGGACCAGATGTCTGGGGTCCCAGAACTGAGCACCTACCTCCCCAGCTCAGGGAGGGTCAGTGTTCACCTCTGTAGGGAATTCAGACCCCCTCCCTCAGGTGTGCAGATGCAGGGACTGTGCAAGCTCCGGGCTCCACCCAGCGGAGGAAAGGCCAACACATTGCCAGACCATCTGTTCTCTGGTCAAGTGCCCTGTGTGGGACCAGGCCTGTGTGCAGGACTGACGCAGTGGGCGTGGCTAGGCTGAGTCCCGTAGAGGAGGTGGGCGGGGCCAGTGAGCCAGGCCAAGCCAGTGGGTGAAGCTGATGAGAAGGGAGAGTGCCCCACAAGGATGGGGCTGGGGAAGGGTGGAGTCTTGTTGCGGGCGGGGCCAGACCGGTGGGCGGGGCCAGGAAAGGGCGGGGCTAGCACTGCTGCTCTTGCAGAGGTAGTTGCTGCCTGCAGGTTCATTCCATCAGCCTTGCTGTTTCCTTACTCTCCCTAATCCCATTTTGCTCCTGCTCTTAGGAAATCATAAAACCGTGTTTGTCAGTATCTTTTTATTATTATTGAGTTTTTATCTCATTTATTTGAGTGTGTGTGAGCTAAGATTTCCTTCTTAGGACGTCCTTGAACTGTTTAATGACTGTCTTTCCAGTGGGAAGCGTTCTTGCAGAACGTCCATTGCTGTTTGGCGGGCGTATATTTGTAAATACACATCGACGGCCCCGTGTTACATCTTCATCCAGTTTATGAGACCTTTAGTTTTAGGAATGGTTATGTTTGGCACCCGTGCTCCCATCGCTAAGTGTACAGGACGTCTTTTCATTCAGGCCCCCATCATTCTCCAATGATCTGGTGATCAGAGCATCTTGGCACATGCTGTTTGCGTTCTGACATTTCCTTCCCTAAAGATGGTCTGTTTGTGACCTGTTATCCATTTATGGAGATTCTTTTTTTTTCAATTCACAAAATTACATTTTATATTCTAGGTGTTGATTATTTGCCAGTTTCAAACATGAACGTATTTTCCATTCTGTTAATTTTGTCCATGATCTCCTTCATTAAACAGACATCCTTATTTTTGATGTAATAAAATCAATCATTCTTACAATCTGGTTTATACTTTTTAAATTTGTTTAATAAAAAGCAGTTCCCAGACTTAAGTTTGGAAATACTGTATATATTCTGTTTTATTTCCTGCTCTCTGTAGGCGTGAGTCCACGTGGAGTTCACCTGTGTGGGGCTGGGGGGAGCCACGCTTGCTCCCCTCGGTGCCCCCACGAGCTCGCCCACACACGCTTATGCAGCCCCCCCCCCCCCCCGCCAGCCGTCTGTGAGGCTAGCGCCATCAAGGTCTCTACACTGTCATGTGAACATGCTGCTTTGTGTGCTGGTTTTGTGGAAATGTTCTTGTTTTTGTTGACTGTGCTCCCTTCAAGGAAAACACGCCAAAGCTCCACTCGTCGTCAACAGTGACGCGGGTGCCTGTGCCTGGACTCAGCAGCACTGGTGGAGGGCCGCTCAGGCCGCTGCCTTGGACCTGGGGCCCAGAAGCAGGCGCTGCGGTGAGCCCCCATGAGCCAGGGATGTGGTCAGGAGGTTCACTCGGGGACCCTGGGGAGGGACGGGGAGCCATCCAGCCACGTCCTCCGTCCGTGTCCTTGTGGCTCAGGGTTGTCCAGAATGGAAGCTCAGGACCCGGGTCAGACCCCACACCTGCCACCCCCAGCCCGGGATGAGGAGCGGTGTGGGTAGGAGGGTAGCAGAGTCTGGCTGTAAGGCTCTGAGCGGGGAACGTGGGGGTGGCGTTTTGTAGCATTAGTCAATTTTCTGGGGTGCACATGTTCTCACCATGACTAATTTTAAGCTACAAGCTGCTCACAGACTTCCAAGCATTCCCGGTGTGAGAGTCAGCTCTGACAAGTTGCTCGGGCCCGCTCTGGTGCCCCGCCAGCCCTGCCTCTCCGGCTCCC
>JAPYYJ010002807.1:0-12304 GCA_028533885.1 Nasua narica | reverse complement strand
GGGGGGGGGGGGGGGGCTTGCGGCAGGGTGGGTCCCCACGCGGCTGTCCCCCCACCGCCCTGCGCTCAGAGGCCAAGGCACGTGCTCACGTCTCTCAGTGCTCAGCCGGGGGGCAGCTGAGGACCCCATGCGGTGCTCACTGGGTCACCGCCAGCGCAGAGGTCCCCGAGGAGCGGGGCCTTGCTGGGCCCGCGGCCGCACTCATGTCTGAGCCCCTTTGGCATAAGGATGGTTCTGAGCTTGAAGGCAATCGAGCAGCAGCAGACAGGGGAGGAGCTCTCTGCTCTCCGCCTCTGCCTAGAAGCAGGACATGGATTCCCCTCATAAAGGTGTCCTCTGCCCACCATTCGAGGACAGGGAGCAGCCCTTCTCCCGGGACACGGAGATCGCGCGGAGATGGGCTGCAGAGGTAAACCCTCCTAACCCAGCCTGTCTCCTTGTCTCTTTCCCCACGGAGCCTCCTTTCACGATTTGTTGCTCCTAGAAGCCCCTTTCCTCTGTCTGGTCACTTCTTTGCTATTTATTGCCTTTTATTGAAATGGCATATAAGCCCCTGAGTCTGACTGCTTTTCTGGGTTTTTACTTATTTTTCGTGAAGGCCCTACGCCCGTAAAATGAAAGATACTAACATCAATAAGGTGTGCAAACTTTTTCTCCCATTCATCTGGATTTTGTCAGTTAATTTGCAGGCATGCATAACAGGACCTAAGAGTGTGGAGGATACATTTCCTCCGCTACGCTGGAGCCCATCTGCCTGGTGCACAGTATGGGTGAAGAGGGGACGAGGTCGGCTTGCCTCTGTGTCCCTTGGCCCCCTTGGGTTTTCCACTGGGCACCGTACGTGGGTGTGTGGGGACGAGCCCTGCAGGCGCAGCAGGGCTCTGAGCCGGTGGTTGCTCTGCCTTTCCTGCTGTGGCCCGCTGTCCCGACAAAGGCGTCTGTCTCAGGGTCCACTCTGCGCCTCCCGAGGGCCCCTCAGGGTGCGGGACGGTGGCCTGCCGATCCTGGCACTGCTGGGTCGGGGTCACTTTGCAACACCACCTTATGGCCGCAGCCTTTTGGAGACACACACAGGCCCATCCCCCTTCCCCCTTCAGAAAACCCATTTCAGGTGCCGTCCCCTTCAGTTCGGGGTGGGGGTTGGCTCTGTGTTCCTGCCACCATGCTCTCAGGGACCCTGGCTGGGCACGAGGGGGCAGTCTTTCGGCAGGGGAGCGTTGCTGTTGTGGGGATGGCCCGGCCCGGTGGCCCGGGGGCCACCCGCACCACCAGGGATGGCACCAGCTCCGTGAGCAGGGGTCTCCTGGGAGCAGGAGCAGGCAGGACAAGGGGTCGTGTTCCTGTTCACCAGGGGCAGAATTCTCCGCTCTCACCCCGGGCCTCACTGCATTGTTAACAGTAGAATTTCCATGACCCGACCTTCAGAACTAGTGAGTTTTGCCCAATTCCTGGGAGCAGAGCTGGTGGCTGCCTCCCGTTTCCCAGACAGCCCTGGGCTTGTGGGGTGGCCGGGGGGAGCCCATATGTGAGGCCAGCTCTCAAGGGGACGGTCCTCCAGACCCTCCAGGCCGCGGGGAGCATCGCGGCCGGCCTGGCCCTGGGGGGTGACTCTGCTTCCCTCCTGGTCCTGACGCCCTCCAGCTCCTGGGCTGGGTCCGGGCATCACTGCGGCACCCTAACCCGATGGACCTCAGCCTCCCGTCTCACCGTGGCTCGCCACACTGGGCTGGCCACTTTGGGGCACTGCCACCTTCCACTCCACGGAGGAGGGCTTGGGGCTCCCGGGCATCTGCCTTGAGGTCCTGCGTCCAGGCCCCCAGGGCCAGATGCCAGCGGCACTGCCCCTCCTGGCCCGGCTGGCTCGTCAAGCCCACTGCCCGGCCCCCTGCTGGTGTCCCCCTGGGCAGGTGGAGGGCGTGGCTCCAAACTCCTGGGCTGGGGCACAGCCCCCGCAGCTGGGGCTGTCCAGCACGCCCTGCTGCTTTCCAGAAATACTCTCCTTTTCTCCCGCCGCCCGTGCCATGGTGGGTCTGCCTTCTGCCTGCCCCGTTCTTGTCTCCAAACCCATCACGAGTATCTCCTGCCACCAGATTCTGGCCCACGGGCTCCTGCTCGCCCCGCTCGCCCACGAGCCCTGCGCACCAGACCCCGCGCCCGTAGTACAGGACACGCGTGGGAAGGACTCAGTCATCGGCCAGTAAGCCTGCGAGTAGGACGAGGGCTCCGTGATGGCCAGGGGGCTCCTAGTCAGCAGGCAGGGACCTCCTGCCCCGGGGAGGGAGGAGCTGGCCTCACCCGGGCAGCCCCAGGGTTGGTGCCCACGGGCAGTGGCCTGCCGGCGGGCCGGAGGCCGGTGTGGGGACGCTGGGGCTCGTCCCTCATGCTCTCGTCTGTCCCCACGCGGCACTGGCTTTTTGCAGAACTTCTCTCCGAGAAGCACCAAACAGCGTTTAGAACCTACAAAGATGGTTCCCCGATCAAAGGTCGCCTTCTACGGCCCTTGACCTTGCCTGCCTTTCTTGCTGTTCCTTCCATTTGCCAAACAGTAGGAGCTGCCCTGAGGTCAGGGCGGAGCCCGGCACAAGTTCAGTGCCTGCCCCACCCTGTGGCCGGAGGACAGGCCGGCCGCGGACCAGATGGAAGGGAAAGGAAGGGAAATCACCTCAATTCCTCTGCATACTCCTGACTCCAGCAACTCCGCCGCCAAGGGCGCCCTTGGAGCCTGGTCGGGGAGGCCAGAGGTATGGACGAGAGCAGAGGGAGGACGGAGGTGTGGACGAGAGCAGAGGGGAGCCCCTTTCCAGCCTGCAGGCTGCGGAAACCCTCCCGTTCGCGGTGCTTGGATTGCGCTGCAGAAAACAATAGCCACACAAATGGGAAACAGGCTTCCTGTGAGATTGCAGGCCTCCGGCAAGGACTTGAGCTACGTTAGTTGCCCCCCCCCCTCCTCCCGCAGGCCTGCGGGGCTCAGTCGGTTACCTCGCTGTTTAGTAGATAAGGTCACTGCCATACGGAGAGGTTCAGTAACTTGTCCGAGGTCACACAGCAGGCGAGAGGACGAGCAGGATGGGAAACGAGGTCCGTCCTGATCTCCTTCCTGCCGTCCCTCCATTCTCCCCTCCTCCAGACAGAAAAAGGAAGCAGTCTAAATCACTTTCACTTACTTGTGATTCCAGCAGTGACCTTGGCTGCTGCCCTGCTCCCCGTGGGCCCGTGGGGAGGGACCGAGGGCACAGCTGTGCAGTCTCATGTACCCTCTGGCCTTTCCGAGAGGTTTTTCCCTCACTCCGGAGGCCCAGGGGTGGACACACAGCTCGTCTTTGTGCTGACGTCACTGAGGTCCCACGGAATCCGTGACATCATGAGGCGGAACAGAGACCTTGGACCCAGCCTCTCCCCGTCTGCTACCCTCAGCCCCCGCGCCCCAGCTGCATTGCCCAAATTCCCAGGAAGACTTAGCATCCCCCCACCCAGGCCTTCGGTTTAGATCCACAAAGGGGGGTGGGGCAATAGGCCCTGAGAAACTGCGACAATGTTCCATTACCCTCCCCCATCACCCATAGCCATAAAAAGTCACCCCAAAACCCATCCTGTTGCTCAGTCTTGGGGAGTGATCCCACTGAGCTCGCCTGGCGTAAATAAAGCTGTCCTCCCCTGTGCTCCGTGTGCCGTTTTGAGTTTCCCTGGTCGCTTCAGTTTTCCGCAACAATCACTCTGTTCTCATCACCCTGAGTACTCACAGGCGCCGGTGCACCAGGGTACCGATGCCCCGGGAGTCACGGGCTTGGGCTGGAGCGGCACCAACACTGTTCCCCAAAGACGGGCTCCGAGGTGGAGGGGCCCAGCCAGGCCCATCGCACTCAGAGAAAACCACGGGCCCCAAATGGCGTCACTTAGGTTAAGAACCCCCGTCGGTAAACTGAGGCTCAGCAGCTCACCTGACTGCAGCTTCCATCCCCCCGGAGAGTACCCTCTAAGCAGCCAACCTGGAACGTGCTGGTCAGTACTGGGGGGCTTTCCAGGGGAGCCCTCCCCTGGGAGAACAGCCTTGCCTAAGCCTCGCTCTCTCTGCCGACGGGGTCCCCGCTCGCTCTGCCTTGGAAAGCCTTTGGCTCCTGCTCTCCATGGGGCTCGCGTCCGCTGGCCACGCCGTGTGCTGCTCGATTCTCGGGTCACTTAGGAAAGCCAATTAGACCTTTAGATTTACTGGGTTGAATTTTTTCCTGACACTAATCTATTGTTGGGGAAAATTACAAGACTTCGAAATGGGGCCTGAGACTAACGTCTTGCGTGGGCCACCTGTCTGGCCTTCTGACTGCGTGGCGGCCAGCGTCCTTCCTTGTCTGTGGGCTCTTTCGTGACTCTGAGTTGTCGAGAATGTAGGGGGAGGCCCGTAGAATTGCAAATAAATTGTATCTGGTGGAGCACAGCTGACTGGGGATTGGCCCATTTTTCTCACTTATAAACTCATCTCGCAATTCCCGATAACGGTGTGTTTTAATGTTTCTACCAACTGTAATATCTTACTGGCTTCTTCATTAGTTAATCATTTAAATAAAATCTCTGATGTGTTTTTTAATATTTTTATGAAAGTAATACCTTTCCCTTTTTTTTAAAGATTTTATTTATTTATTAGGAAAAAGAGAAAGTGAGAGAGAGCACGAGAAGGGAGAAGGTCAGAGTGAGAAGCGGACTCCCCTTGGAGCTGGGAGCCTGATGTGGGACTCGATCTCGGGACTCCGGGATCATGACCTGAGCCAAAGGCAGTTGCTCAACCAACTGAGCCACCCAGGAGCCCAATACCTTTCCCTTTATACCAAAATTTTATCTTCTAAAAATATTTAGAGGAGACTGTTCTCTGTGTGTGTGTCTCATCACGTTGCTCAAATGTCATCCGAATATTCCCGCAAATACTTACAATCAGGACCTGCACTACCTTTCCTAAATTTTTCGTCGTTGGCATTTTGATGGCGAGTTTTATGTGTCAGCCTGACTGGGTTCAGGGTCGCCCAGATGGCTGGTCCAACGTTACTTCCAGGTGTGTCTGTGTGCGTGTTTCTGGAAGGGACTAGCATAGGCTCCAGTAACCACAGAGGAGGTCTGCCCTCTGCAGCGTGGTGGGCCTCATCCAACCTGGTGAAGGCCCAAATTGAGCAAAAAGGCTGAGGAAGGGCTGACTTATTCTCTGTTCTTGACCTGGGTTGTGCAAATTCTTCTGCCCTCAGACACCGGTGCTCCTGGTTCTCGGCTTCTGGACCGGACTGGGTCCCCCCACCAGCCTCCGGGTTCCCCATGGGCACTTCTCCTCCTCCATCAGCTTGTGAGCCAATTCCTGGAGTAGATCTCCTCTCCTCTATGTCTAGACATCCTGTCGGTCTGTGTCCGGAGGAACTGGGTTAATTCAGCCGTGTTCGGTGGGATGCACCCCGGGGAAGTGCCCCTCACGCGAGAAGCCGGAGAGAGTGGAAGGAAGAGCCCGCCCATCCCCCCGCTGCAAAACGGCAGTGCCGGCGACACCGGCGGTGACATTGCAAGCTCACGGGCACCTGCCTCCCTCGGGTGCCTCTTCTTTCTCGCCCTCGAAATGGAATGAAAAGCTCGTTCTTCCTCTTGCGGGGTCTTTGGAGGAGTAAGTCCCTTCCGACCTCCAGGGAAAGGGACCCGGTTTTCGGCCGCGGCCGCTTGGTGCTTTCGGCTTGCGGGGGGTTCAGGGGCTGCGGCTCCACATTCGAGCTGGAGCCCCTCCCGCCCCCGGAGACGACCCAGGTGTCTTTGGCCGCACGCCAGCCTACGGAACAGGGCTTAGGGGTATAAGCTGCCACGTGCGCATCAGCAGGCTCTACCCTTTAGGGTCTCGGGTTTGGAGTATCCTGCAGGGGTACTTCGTACTTCGGGTACTGTCATAAAGATCGACACACAGGGTTTAACTGCCGTGAGGATGTTAGAGATTGAGCTGACCGTGTTCACGATCACTGGCTGGGGACAAAGACTGTCGAGACCCTGCCAGCCCTTACTGCGGCTGGAGGTCGGCGAGGCCAGCAGTGTGACCCTTCCGCGCCTCCGTTGGGGTGCAGACCCCGCGGGTCCTGCCCAGCACCCCCTCCATGGCGGGCGGCACTTAGGGACTTGACCCGATGGCTCACTGGGCACCTGCTTGTCACGCTCCGTGAGCCCTGTGTGCCCAGCGCCTGCCCCAAGCGTGCGGCAGCGGGGGGTGATGGGCAGGCTCGTCCGCGGGACACGAGCAGTCCAGGCTGGGGGCTGGCCGCGTCTTCTCCAGCCGCGGTCTGTAGAGGATGGAGTGGGCGTCCCCGGGGCGTGTGTCGCGGGAAGGTCAGAGGGTGTTGCGTGACAGGGACTCCAAGCCCTCCCTCTCCGGCCAGGGTGGGACCACTGGGCCCTTCTTCATCCTCGAGTCCCACACCGCAGCCAGGGTGCCGGCCACAGACTGGGAACCAGTGCTGCAGGGGCCACAGTGTCCCTGGGGCTGCAGCCTCGGGCTCTGCTCCGCGGCTGCCCGGACTCGGGCCCCAGCCTCCAGCGGACGGTTCTGGACAAGGGTTCGTGGCAGCGTGAGATGCCTGGGTCGGGCACTGTTGTGACCCTGTCCTCCCCAGCCTGCTGGGCCCGCCCTGCCCGGGCCTTCCAGCCCCCAGCCCACGCCCCCCTGCTCCCCGATGGTCACTGCAGAGGGGAGGGGAGCGTGTGCAGACGAGGGTTTGGAGGGCAGACGCCAGGCCCCCCAGTGGGCCAGTCTGCAAGCACGTGGAAGCTGGGGGGGGGCTGTTTGCGGTGTGTGCCCGTGGGTGTGTGTTCACGGCCAGGGGACTTCCCGGGCGGGGGAGGAGGGCTCCGGACCCTGCTGTCCGCGCCCACCTTGTGCCGCGCAGGGGCGTATTTCCGGCGGGCAGCTGCTCCTCCTCCCCCTTCCTCCCTCACAGCGTCTCCACCCCCCGTGAGCCCCAGAGGGTTGGAGCTGTCAGTGACTTGGGAGGGTGCTCCTGCCTCCTCGAGATGGGCCGAGGGTTTGCCCCTGGGAGCCCCTGCAGTTACGCCGCGCAGGCCCCCAGCGCCTTCTCCATCCAGCTCTGCCTTCCCTTTGAGTTTCCATGGAAACTCCCAGAGCAGGAAACACAGGCCCAGGAAAGTTTTTCAACTATCATTATTTTAAAGACTCTTACTTCCCCTTTCTTGCCTGCGTTCAGACGGCTGTTTCCATGGAAACTGGAATAGAAACTGCTGGCAGGAGAGGAAGTCAAACCCGGCCATTTCCCATGACTGGCTGTCGCGTCTGTCGGCCAGAGCTCGGGGACGGAGGGGTCCCGCGGGGGAGAGGGCCCCACCTCCCTGGCCTGAGCGGGGAGACCGCACCCAGTGGGGAGATGAAGCTGCCCCAGGATGGACGCGGGGCTCCGGGGAAGCCCCTGACCTCGGAGGGCTCCTCTGCCCTTCGTGGTGTTGGCCTGAGCCACTGGGACGTGAGACCAGAAAGGGGAAAGTTTCAAAGAAGCCTTTTCCCCAAAGTACACTGGATGCTGGCCCCCAAGTGCTCCCCAAAGGGCCTGCCAGGCGCCTCCCCCAGGCCCATCCCCAGCGCATCCCCCAGGCCCCCGGAGAAGCCGGTCCTCACCTGGCGGGCGGTCCCTGGTACTTAAAAGGTGGGTCTGTCATCAATCCAGTGCTGAAGGCGACGATCCGGGGGCTGCGACATGTCACCTGCTCAAACCTGGTACGTGTGCCGCAGTGCGAAACACAGAAGCCATTCCTCGCGGGCCTCCTGTCCCGGGCTCTGGTGGGTGGGCCAGGAGAGGAGGTCAGGAGAGCCCAGGAGCAGGGCTCCGTTGTCTCCCAGAGCTGCACAGCAGGCGAGATCCTGCATATTTGTGCAATGAGCTCATTGCCCCCGCAGAGTGGGTGGAATGGTGCCCCCACCCCCAGAGGGGTGCCCACCTCCTACCGGTGAGTCTGTGAACGAGACCTCATTTGGAAGAAGGGTCTTGGTAGACGTAATTAAATTGAGGATCTTGAGCGGAGCTCGTCCTAGACTTAGACGTGAAGGGAGAAATAGACAGTCCAGCAACAGTAGGTGGGGCCCCATGTATCCCACTGTCAGGAGTGGATGGAAAACCAGACGGAAGGAATGTAGGGAAACGGAGGAAGTGAGCAGCGCCGTCGGGAGCTGGGCCCAACAGGCACCTGCGGGACGCTCGGGCCAACAGCAGGCTGCACGTTCTTGCCTAGGGCACCTGGGATGGCACCCAGGGTGGGCCCCGTATTTGGGCACAGGGTAAGGAGGTGCCTTCTAAAGAGGAAATCATACAGACTATCTTCTCTGATGATAATGGAACAGAACTAGAAATGAGTCAGAGAATGAAATTTGGGAAATCCACAAATACATCCAAATTCCACAACAGGTTCTTAAGTAGCCACTGGGCCAAAGAAGCACCACAAGGAAATTAGGAAATACTCTGAGACGTGTGAAAATGAAAACCAAACATACACCCACTCCCTGGGTGCAGCTTAGACAGTGCTTAGAGGGAAATCTGTGCCATCAACACGTCTGTGAGGAAAGACTTTGAATCAAGAACCCGGCCTTCTACCTTCAGAAAGTAGAATAAGGGGACCACCTGAATCTAAAGCAACCAGAAGAGAAAAGATGAGTCTGATTCATGTGGAAGTAAATAAAATGTAAAAGACAAAACGATAGGGGAAAAAAATACCAAAACCCAAAACTGGCTCTTCAAAAAGAAACCTTTCGTTAGAATGACCAGCGAAAGCAGACACAGGGGACTTGCATGGCACACAGCGGGAATGAAAGAGGGGCATTGCTCTCCAACTCCCAGAAACGAAAAAGATGAAAAGAAATTGCTAATTAATGCTAATTAATTACATAACCTAGGTGAAACGGACCAATTCCTAGGAAGATACAAATGACCAAAACTGACTCAAAAAGAAATAGAAAACGAAACTAGACCCATAATAAGTCAAGAGGGGGATGAAAATCCTTCCCCAGATGGAGAGCTGGATTCACTGGTGAGTTTGACACAGTACTTAACAGAAGTGTTCATAGAAATCCTCCAGAAACTTCCGGAGACACTGGAGACGGAGCTCTGCCCGACTAGCTCTCTGACGTCAGCCTGACCAGGGCAGCGAACCGGACGAGAGCATTCCAGGAAAACCACAGACTGATGTTCCAAGAACATGAACACAGATTCACTAACAAAACAGCAGCAAATGGAATTGAGAAACACGTAAAAAGGATTATCCCCCGTGACCCAACGAGGTTCATCTCAGAAGACCGGGGCTTGGTTAGCATCCGAGAATCCGTCCCTGAAATACACCATAGTAACAGAATAAAGGAGAAAACCACACGTTCTCTCAACGGATGCAGAAAAATCATTTGACAAAATCCAACACCCTTTAGTCATGAATACAGTCAGCAAACTAAGAGTTCAGGGACAGCCTCGCCTGGCGCAGGCCCTTTAGGGAAACGCCGCAGGTGGCATCATACTCGGTTGGGCCCCAGTAAATGTCCTCGGAAGGCGGGTGGGACACGCACCTGTGCCGCGTGCGGGATGAGGTAGCCCAGCCGCTCTCCTAGACGCTCCTCCCAGCCCCGGACCGGGTGTGGGGGGTCCCAGGGGGTCCCACCCTCGGGGGCTGGGGGGCTGGCCCTGCCCCTCCCCACCTGGTTGGAGCCCGGGCTGCTTTCAGAGGGAAAGAAGTGACATCTCTTGCCTCCATTTGCCCCCGGGGTGTTTGATCCTTTGCTCCTGTGATGCTGTCCCCCCTCAGTCACACTGCATCCCATGTCCGGCCTCCATTCTGCTTCCCGGATGAGCCGGGATGTCCTCGGCGCCCTCCACGTGTGTGGGCGTCTAAGGACAGAAAGACGAAGGCGTCAGCGCACCCCCTCTGCAGAAGACGGGCGCTGCCCCCGGCCCCGAGCGGCAGGCCATGGGGCAGCCGCGACGTTCCATGGCCGTGGGTACCTGCAGAGCGGCTGCCGTCCTCCCTGTGGGGTGCGGACGGGGCCACGGGGTGACCGGCGGGAGGCTCGCGTGTGTTGGGTCCTTTGTGTGTGGTCAGCGGCCAAGATCCCAGGCTCTGGCCGGCCACAGCTCAGGTGCTGAGGGCGTTGGCCTGGGGCTGAGACTCCGTGTTCGGGGCCGTGGGGGTGACGGGACGCCCGCCGCTGGGGGCTGCTGGGACGGACACCGCCGTGCGTTCACAGGGCCTGGCCTGCGGAAGGCTCCGGAAGTCTGAGGGGACCGTGCTGATGGCCCTTCCCTGTCCTGTGGCCTCAATTGGCGGTCACACACGTCTGGCCGGGGGTGCTGGGGACGGCGGTGTGGTGCGGACCGTGAACCCCGCGGGGAGGGTGTTGTCTGTGTCCCCTGGCGTCACTGGACCAGACGCGGGGTCTCTGTCGCTCTCAGGGTCCTCACACGTTTGTGATGGGAAAACCCCTTTCCGCTGGCGGCCAGCAGAGGCCGGTGAGCGGCGAGAAGGGCGTTGACATTTCCTTCCCCAGTGTGCACAGCTTCGTTTTAAGTTCAACGATCTGGCTTCCTTCCTGGTTAACATTTGAAAACAAAAGCACCAACTGAATTTTTTAAAAGTAATTAAGCTTCTTTTATTTCTGCTTAAACACTTGAGGGATGAGGAGCTGGACACCATCTTCTCCCCGAAATGCCTCGAACATCCCCCGCGGTGCAGACGGCAGGCGGCGTGGGACACGTCCCCCCAGGCCCGGGTCCTGCCCCCCGCTCTCCCATCCCCCACCCACCCCGCCACCACGGGGAACAGATTGCCCAGACCCGCCTCTCCTGCCTGGAGACCCCCGCCCTGCACGTGTCCCCGTGGGGCCACCCGGCACCCTCTGCCTAGGGTTCCGTGTAGCCAGACCGCGAACATGGACGTCTGTGTCACCGTGACCTTCTCGCTCCCTCGAGCTCCTGCCCCTGCCTCCATCAGACCCCAGTAGGCCTCCCCGGGGTCGGGGGGCCTCCCCAGTCCTCCCGCCAGGGCTGCTTCGACCCCACCCTCGTCTCGGCTTTCGGATCCTTCCTCGCCGCCGGAGGCTCCTGTGTCAGCCCAGCTGCCCCTGCTCTGGCGGCCTCCCCGCCCCCCCAGACGCCGTAGACGCCGCTCCCTGGACCCTGGGCTCCAGCCGCACAGAAGGACCCCTCAGTGGAGCTTGTTGTCTCCACAGGGCCGTCACGGGGGGAAGCTCACGCAGCGGCCACACCGCACGCGCACACACAGGCTGCAACCCACGGGGGGCCGGCCCCCACTGTCCCCTCTCACGGTTCAAAGTCTTTGTCGCCGTCCCCTGTTCATTTTAGACGATGTGGATCAATGGAAACTTGCCCGGAGTTTGATTCAAATAGGATGAACCGATACACAACTTGGGAAAGAACTCCGTTTTATGTTTTTTCCTTTCCCTTTTCTTCCTTGAAAACATGATGTATTTTCCCCCTGTCACTGCTGTGACAGGTGGTCACCATCGTGGTTTGGAGGAACTTAGGGTCAGGAGGCTGAAAGTCTGAGCAGAGGGAGGGCTGGCTCCTCCTGGGGCCCCAGGAGCGGTTCCCGACCTTCTGCCCCTGAGCTCGGGCCCCTCGCTTCCCACTCAGAGCCGGCGGGGTGCACCTTCCCTTCCTCTCTCTGCCCCTGGTCCCTCATTGCCTCGTCTGACCCCGGCCTCCTGCGTCCCTGTCCTGAGGACGCATTGTGACATCAGCCCCAGGCCAGGACCGTCCCCCCGAGTCACAGTCATTCTCTTGACCCCGTGGGCCACGTCCCTTTTGCCGTGTCGAGTGACGGAGTCTGAGGCCCCGGGAACCAGGCTGTGCGCCGCTGGGGGGACACTTCTGTCTACCACACCTGCATACGTCTCCCACGTCTCAGTAAAGTCGGATAGTTTTACAAGTAAGTCTCTGGGTCGTGTGGAAACAATCCTACCTGAAAGGTGTCTCTTCCCTGGCTGTGAGAAAAGGCACGGACCCCGCTGCTGGTCACTGCTACGAGCGGGGAAAGCTGCTGGGCTGTGACACGGTCATATTCTGCACACCTGCACGGCAGTCCTTGACGAATGCTGGTGGGCTCTTGCCCCATTTTCCTGAGACGCCTCTGCACGCGGGCCTGGCCCCGGTGGCTCAGGGTTTTAACTCCCGCTGGGCGCTGATGGGAGCCCGCACTTCTCCGGGCGGGCCCAGGGACCCTGGGGCTTGCTCGCAGCCCGTGACGGTTCGCTTTAACATTTCCTTTGAGAGTCACTGCGAGGCTGGAGCGTGAGGGC
>JAPYYJ010002806.1:0-12304 GCA_028533885.1 Nasua narica | reverse complement strand
GCCCCTACTACACAGTAGCCCTCCACCTGTGTGCCCCCACCGTCGAATGATGTGAGTTGTATCCATCACCAGGTGCAAGTCGCAAAGCTGCTTAGCCCTGCACCCCTTCTTTTTCCATCCCAGACATGTACTGCTTTGAAAACAGCCTAGGAAACCCCTTCTCTGTTTCTCAGAGAACAGGAGCTCAGAGCAGGCAGGGACATCAGGCCCATGGCTTTGCCCTGACACTCAGGAGAAGCTGCTGTTCCTCTTTTGCAGAGATGGCGAAACAGCCTCCTGAAAGCTATTACTCTGTTGTCCAATATCCAGCTCAAGACATGCCCAGGCCCAGAACTTCTTCCTCACCTCTCCTAGCTTCAGCCAATACTTGGGCTCTTTCTTTGCCCCTCTGCTTCCAGAGCTGAATGCGACTGTAAAAAAAAAAAAAAACAAAATACAGTGTCCTGGGGTCCTATTCAGCACTGTAGTTTCTTACAAGTTTGACTGGGAGAGGACTGACACAGCTGATTAAAACGAAGTCTCTGCATCATCTATGAGCATCATCTGGGGCTCTGAAGAGCAGCCGTATTGCAACTTGCCAGTTTACATCCATGTGAGATAAATTACAGATGGGACATTTGTCCTCTTGAGTTATCAGTTATACTCACGTGCATGGAGGCCCTAAAAATAAATACAGAGTCTCAGAACCACACACATTCCCAGCAAGTGACACACATTTACACACCAACATCAACTTTGTAAGGAAGCCTTATCCTTCTCATCAAGTTTGTTCTTGGTGCCAGCAGAGATTCACGAGTAGCGGTCAGCAGCAGTACTATCAATATGTATTTTTAAGCCTATTGTGTTGTTTTGACAAACTAAACGATTAATTAACAGCAATCTAGCAAACAGATCTCTACTTACAGCTTCGAATGAGAGAAATATACAGATCGCCATAACCATTCTATAGTCACCATTACTGAGGAAGAATACTGCCTAATTAATTATAATTGATCACAAAGATTAGATTCAAATTCCACTAGCAGGGCGGAAGAAGCCCAAACAGAGGAAATAAATCAGAAAACTATTCTCTGAATCCATAATGAACCAACAAGCTTTGGAGATAAACAGATTTGTTTTAATTGTAGTTTTTTAAAAAAATAATTTAAGAACATTTGGAGGCCCTTGGAGAGAGAATACAGAATGGAGGGAGGGCTAGAGCCCAAATCAGGGAAGCACTAAATCAAGTGAACTTATCTCTGACTCTACAGAAAATCGGTAAGGTGCTCACCAGGGTGGGGATTTGGCACAGGACGTGTGTACATCACACTGCAGAGCTGGCCCTCACAGATGCTTCCCGCTGATCATATTCTCCCCGAGCCAAAGACAGGTCCTTGGAAGCTGGAGGACTCTCCCAGCTCTCAGAGTGAACATTCACTTTTCCTTCCCAGCACCCATTTTCCTTCTGATTGTAGAGCCCCCACCTCTAGCCACAGGCAGG
Organism: Nasua narica; assembly: GCA_028533885.1. NCBI lineage: Eukaryota > Metazoa > Chordata > Mammalia > Carnivora > Procyonidae > Nasua > Nasua narica. Next base: position 10,824 of record JAPYYJ010002806.1, on the reverse strand, counting down.
TGTGAGACAGTGGCCTTCACCTCATCTCCCCTCTCTCCTCCCAGCCCCACTCTAGTGATTGAGGCAAGGAGAAGACTCAAGGCCCAAACTGGGACCACCAAAGGTCTTCTGAGATATTTTAAATGCCAGAGCTTGGAGACAGAAGCCCCATCCCATAATCAACCCCCTTTCTTCTTTGGTTGTAAAGTTGCAAAGAAGGAAATCATGATTGCTGCAGACAGCAGAGACAGGGAGTGTCAATGTCGCCCTTTATAAGGAAGCCTGATCCTTCTCACCAATTGTTTCCCTTGATGCCAGCACAGATTCACGAGCAGCAGTAGACAGGGACTCGGCACAGCCTTGATTCCTGAGCATTCCTGCTGTTTGCCTTTCCAGAGACCCGTTTTTGCTTTAGCTAATTCAAGTCAGGTTCTGAGAGAGTCCCAACACTCTGCTACCTAACCAATTCTGGGGTGTCCCTAATAGAAACCATCTGATACAGAATTGGGGCAGTTCTTGACGAGAGGGAAGCTTTCCACAAATTCTGGGCTGGGCTGCCAGAATGTCATCTCCCGTATGTGTAATACTGAAGCTGCAGCTCTTACAGTCAGGATGACGTGGTAGAGAGAGCCAGAGTCACATAATGGAAAAGGTCTGCTAGGAGTTGTGACTCGTTGGCCAAGATCAAGATCAAGATTGTGACCTTTCGGAACCATGGTCTCTCCATTCCTTAAATTGAGGTAAGAATCCCTCAGGGTGTTCGGGAAGATTAAATGAGCTAATGCACAAAGAGTTAATACATAATGGCATCTGGAACAATACATAAGAACTCCCTCTTATGTGTGGCATCATGGTCTGTGGTGCGGCTTCTTTCCTCCTCTCTCCTGACAACTGAACACTACAACAGAATATAAACTCTTTTTCTCCCGGTACAAGAGAACATGGCAAATGAGTAATTAGGAGCTAAAATCCTATCCCATCTATAAAATATTAAAATCTGATTCTAGCTTAGAGCTTGTTGGATGTGATAGATGTACAAGAAATGTTCATGCATTTATTAATATAGTTGGTTGAATTAATAGTGACCTCACTAACTTAAAATAACTTGGGAGAAGGCCCAGTGCAATTACGGGATACTTTTTTAAAGTATACTTTAATTAGTTTCAAACATGGTCAGTTACCAAAATAATCCTGAAAAGAATTGCCTGGGACAGTGACAAAGAATGATTTATAACTGGTACACCAAAGTTGGTCCACAAAATATCAGGTTAATTCCTGTCATCTATGGTGGAACAGAAAGAGCCCTGACTTTGGGCAGGAAAAGCTAGCATCTCTGCATCTTTACCTATAAGATGGGAATTAAAATGCCTCCACCCGGGGATTACTGGGAGCCTTGGAATTCAATGAGCAAGAATGAAACTACGAACCCTGTGAAAAGGGTTTGTTTATATATGCCCAGGTCAGGACAATCGCCCAGTGCCTAGCACGGTGGTGACAGCCAGCTCTCGGTAAATACATGTAATAGAAAAATAAATGTGCAAGCTTGTGATACAGAGTTCATCACATAAATTATGAGGACCTGGCATTTCGGGGGTAATTCTGTGGTCTCTAGCCATGTGTGATTTTTCAGGTCTTCCCACAGAACCTCTGGGGTCCTGTTCTGCCTCACACTGGCCCACATATATTGATGTTCACCCACTGCACTGGGTCTCCAGCAGCCTTTTTTTATAAACCATGAGCCTGTCATTTTGGCCACCTATTTTTTTGGACCAGAGATGGGCATTTAACTGAGAAGTTCAATCGCATTTTCTCAACTCAGAATTTGGAATTAGAACTGAGAAAATCTATTTTTGTATGACAAAGAGAAAGGTTTGTTTTTTTATTATTATTATGTTCAGTTAACCAGCATATAGAAAATCTATTTTTTTCCAGGTCAGTTGCTAGAAAAGTTACATGTAAACTGAGGAGCTGTGAACGAATCATATTCTTCCACATACATCAGAGAAACAGATCTCAGAGAGAAAAACAAAGAGACTTTTGAAAGGAGACAAATATTCCATTCCTAGTTCGAGGCCCTTATTAAAGTCTAACTGCTTCTCTGCCCTTGGGAGCCATAATATGTTCTCTATACTCTAATGATAAGTTTTTCCCTTGTGCTAGCTTGGAATATAAAGTAAAATAACTTTACTACAACAAGGAATGAATAAACAGTAAGAAAAAAAAAGAACTTCCTGCAAAATAAACACCCCAGAAGGTGTAAACAATCTTTGCTCACACTACATTGATTTTTTTTTTTTCTGATCTATAATGCTGAGCTGAAGTAAGCTTGGGTTAGTGAGAGAAGAATCCAATACATGCTCATCATGTGTGTTTGAATAGCTCAGAACTTCTCTGGGACTAGCTGGCCATGGGAAAACACGTGGCATTACGTGATTTTTCAATATTTTGTTTCATGTTGCTACTTCTAACAACTATTTCATTCCTTCTACGTATAAGAGGTCACTGAGCCTCAAAGAGAAAAAGTGACTTATCCAAGATTTCATAGTGCACAAGAAGCAAGAAACATAAGACAACCTCAAGCTTTCTGTCTCTAAGTGTTAGGCTCTTCCTTTACCAACCTCAAGGATAAGAGGAAAACCACATGGATATTCTGTACTTGAGAGCAGTAGATCTCAATCATTTTAGTATGGGAAAATGCTTTTGAAGTCAAAAGACTTTAAAAGATCTGCACTTCAGAATAAACACAACTCACTAATAGGAAAAAAAATCAATGAGAAAAATAATAATGACATCAATAATGCTTTAAAATAATTTTTTGTTATTACCAATATACAAAACTGAAAATTTTGCGTGGTGATGTATATTGGAGGGGGTGCTAAAAGAGGAAGACTACAACTGCACAACCACCCTATTTTTAATTTATTCTAAATATAGTGGTTTTTGCACTTAAGGATTCAAAATCCCTATCATTAGACCAAGACCTCCCAGGGGACCACCGCCCTCAAGAAACTACTCCAATGAGGAAAACTGTTTCTAATTTTAGACATTTTGAAGAGGTTAATTTTAGACATGTCAAAAATGATTTCATTTAGTATTAACTCTTTGAGATAGCCTTGCCTCAAGATATTAAAAATAAAAGCAGGTTTCATAAGTGAATTACAGGATCCACAATTTTTGTTAGGGCTGAGAGAACACAGGTCAAGGAGGCCATTGCCATATTTTGGAAAACCCAGGAGTGCGTGAATCATCAGGAAGCTGTTGCCAGTGACCACGGCTGCCTGCGGCACCATGTGTGATTCCCAGGAGGCTGCCCAGAGCATTGGCTAAACCCTATGTCTGTAACCGTTGTGACTATGTGCCTGCCTACAGCTGCTGCCAAAGAATACTGGCTTCTCCCCTTCCTCTTCTCAATTCCATAGGAGTGCTTCCTACTGGCAGAATATAACGTGGAATTATGCCAGTAAGGGAGGCTGGTAAATGCAGTTCTCAACCTTCCCTGTGATTGTAGAAGGGGAAAGTTGATGCTGACCTGGTAACAAATGATCCAGGACAATCGGGCCCTTTTCTCAACTCAGATCCATAAAATATTTTTGACCCATATTTATTTTCCAACCAACATTAGCAACAACTTCATGTGTCTACCTAAAATGAAGCATCTACCTCTCATTCAAGTGTAGATACACTCATCCTCTCCTGAAAAAGGAACTAAATCCATCTCTGGGCAGTGTTAATTCCTCTTCTGGTCTCTTTAGTCACAGTACTTCTTTAATAGACAGTAAAGATTAAATTAGCAAATTACTCACAACTAACACACCTTTTATATAAAACTATGTAAAAGAAGATACAAAGAAGAAATCGGTATCAAAGCCAAAACAAAAACAAAAAATAGCTACCACAGTTCTCATTTTTACAAGCAGTCACGAGGTCATAGTCAGGCTTCCTTCTTCTACCATGCATTCCATGTTCCCTTCATAATCAGTCAGCATCTAAGTATGTCATACTTACTTATCTCCTGGGATGGCCCAAATTTCATGTCTAAAGGTACCAGTATTCAGCTGCTGTAGATGTCCATTAACTTAACCAGTCACTATAGAATGTACACAAGTAAATTCCCTAGGCTCCAGACACACTCTGCTTTACCTCCCTATGTACCCATTTCTCCCTCAGAACCATAATTAATCACCATTGATACAGTAACCCCCTGTTCAGTGGTACAAGGAGTCCCTAAATGGTCAGTGTTTTATCTCAACTCTCAGAATAAATGTTGTATCCTCTACTGAAAGGATTCTTCATTTGAGAACTAAAACTACTAAACCAGGAGAGTCCAAAGTTTTGGAGCTGGGAAGCAAAATTTGGTTTTCTAGACCTATATTCTGGCAGTGGGTTAAATGGTTTAATATGTGAGTTGCTAGTTTTGAGTATTTACTCCTCTTGTTTTTGAATGAATGAGGGACAAAATAAGACTAGTCAATCCCATGACTGTGACTATTTCCCTCACTTTCTTTTTTTTTTGTTTTTAAGGTTTTATTTATTTATTTGACAGAGAGAGAGAGAGAGAGCACAAGTAGGCAGAGAGGCAGGCGGGGGGTGGGGAGGGAAGCAGGCTCCCCACCGAGCAGAGAGCCTGAAGCAGGGCTCAATCCCAGGACCCTGAGACCATGACCTGAGCCGAAGGCAGAGGCTTTAACCCACTGAGCCACCCAGGCGCCCCTATTTCCCTCACTTTCTTATTATTTATTATTTTGGCCACAAAATAAAATTCCTTGGTCAGAATAAAAATATTGTGTGATATCAAAACAGTGAATAATGCCTTCAATACGTCTACAGATGGTGGTGCTGGCAGCAAGGGACAGCAGACCAGTGTCCATATTATGCATCTATTCCAGGGAGAAAAAAAATTGCTGCCCCCTCAGTGATGGAAGGAGTCCAATGTAATCAACTTGCTACCAGGTGGCTGGCTGGTCCTCCTGGAGAATGTTGCCATATTGGGAACTCAGCTTTGGTCTCTGCCATTGACATGTTGACATGTTGGGCACTCAGCAGTAGCAGCCGGATCAGCTTTGGTGAGGAAAAATCAATGTTGTTGAGCTAATAAATAACAACCATCCCTGTTAACATGGCCACTTTGCGGATAAGCAAGTTGTGAAGTAGCTGGGGAAAGAAGCTGACAGCCACCACAGGTCAGGTCATCTAGTCCCTGTGATTATTGAGAATTTTCCCTAGAGCAGTTGTTCTTTGGTGAACAGTGACATAGGTAACAATTATCCTTAGCCCTATGCCCATCCCCAAAGGCCCATACACATGCCTCTTCCTCAGAGTTCCCTAGCCCCAAGTCTACAATCTTGATGTTACCAGCCAAATTTTTTGCCACTGCCCAGTGTAGGCCTATATGTCTGGCTATCTATTGAAGTTCTTCCCACAGGTCAGTTTCCCTTCCCCACCGTCCTCTGAGGTCACCCCTGCAATGTAGCAGCAATCCATTCCTGTCTGGTACCAGAACATTAGAGAGAATCACCAAAAATCAGAGAACCCAATTTTTTCTCTCTTTAGTCAAATGATCATAAGCAGCTTCCCATGAGTCCGTAAGGTGTGAGGTAAGGGGGAGGCAGAAATATGGAAAAAGTAGATCCCATTAAGGGTTCAAACCCCTTGCTCAAGCCACTTACTCCTACCTCTGGCACTTACTCAAATCCAATCTCATATATACCATTTCTACTTAATTATGGAATGCTACTGCACATGCCAAACTTAATGGCTTGGTTAATCAGACAACATTCAGTAAATGGTGTGTAATTCAGGTTTCATGGTCACATATTGTCCAGTAATCACAGATTCAGTCTCTACCAGGCAAATGTAGCAAAGAATATAGTTGTTTTCAACAGGGTATGACTTTCACAACTCGAGGGATCTGCACTGAGACTGTCTAATCAGAAATTTCCTGGGATTTCAAAAAATGTTCCTACCAGGCACAAACATTCCTTAGGATCTGATAAGGCAGAGCACCTTAACACTATTTCCTGCGCCTGCCTGCTGCACAGCCGTCTCTTGCTGGACTCCACTCAAAACTGGCAGTCTTATGGGTTATTTGGTAAATGAGTCAAAGCATCACACTGAAATGTGGTATTCAGAGAGGTCAGCCATTATTGCATTTCTTTGTTAGTGAGCGGCGATCCAAAATGCTGCCACCTGTCTAACACTATATAAGTGATAGCTCAACATCCCAGACCACTCAACTCCTGTAACTGCTCTGAAGTGATGAACTCTGACTTTTCAGGGAAGATATTCCCACCCACTTATATACATGTACTAGTGAGCACACTTCATATATTTTCTACTCACCAGGGCAACTGGTAGGGTATCATCAATGCTGAAGACTAGTAAGATGACCTATGGGTTACTGAGATGATGAAGGTCCCTCCAGACTCCAAATAACACAGGGTTTGAGAATTGGCATAGACATGAGATCCATGGAAAAAAAGGCATACTCCTGTCCCTGGTAGGTGAAAGAAACAGCCTCTCATGGACTTTTGCTGGTGAAAAACAATAATAAAATGTGGTTTAATTAAAAAGAGAGAGAGAGAAACAATGGATGGGTCAACCACTGCATATAAGAGATGAAAGACAAGGTGGATATGAATACCAAAAAGGACAACAGGGCCAAAGCCATACACAGAATGGTACAACATGCAGATATCTGCTCTTGGAAAGAGACCATACCTAAAAAAGTAGCTGAAACTGGGATTAGTGCTATTGGGTTTAACAGAAGCCATTGTTCTTCAAGATACAGTGTGTTCTGTGTAGAATAAATAGACATGTTAAGTGGTGAAAACTTAAGAATTGTGCTTTCGCATCTTGCAATGTTTTTATAATAGCACTAACTTCCCAATTTTCCAAGGGAAGATAGCTTTTGGTTTACTATTTGTATTGGAGAGGCAGTCCCATGGACTTCTGTCATGGATTTTCCGCCTGTGAAAGATAACCATTAATAAGTTTTCCAAAAATACTGATATTCCCCTCACTGATGCTTTTCCCCATTCCTCATTTAAGAGAATGTTATGTAGGGCCTCTTGGTGAAAGAGTAAAGAAGCCAAGTATGATAAACCTAATCCAAATTTTCTGTCTTTCTAAGCCTTTAGATTTATTCTTCTACATTTCATTCAGGCAAGTCTAGCATCTCAGCTTCATTTGCCACAAATCACCAATGAGTCTTTATATCCACCAAGTAAGCAATTGTTAAAAGTCAATTTCAGTTGGTTAAGATAAAATTTCAAATCTATATTGATAAATTCAGCCTAATCCAATGCTATAGTATTTATTCCTTGACATAAACTTTAAAGAATCTATTGGTAACATCTTCTTCTGGTGAATATGCAATTTCTTCCAAGTTTAGACTGTGTCTTATTCCTGGAGGCTGCTGAATTCCAGTATTAGTTTGGGTCTATTGGCAATGAGATAGTGGGGGGTAAGCTTCTCCTAACTACCCTAGGTCATTTTATTCTAGGGTCTTTAAGAATGAGGAGACAAACCACCAGACAGATGGAAGAAGGAACTGCTTCTTCTGACAAGGGAGTTCAGGATGATTTGGGGTTCAAGATCCAAATAATCAAAAGAGTTCATCCAAACATACCAACTACTCTAAGGATCCCCAATCTTCATTAAGCTCCTCTATGTACTGAGAACCATCCATCCCCCAGAGTCCTACAACTAACTTATTTCCTTCATAACTTTCTATTACAACAGACATTTTATCACCTGGAGCATTATATCCAATAGACATTTAATAACACTAAAGTATAAATGAAAACTAAGTTTTTACCATCACAGCCAAAGACTACCAGCATTCCAATTTTCCCTAGTCATTTCTCATTTCATGTCTAACTAAATCAGATAACCAATACCACATTTCATATTTCAGATTCTGTTGCCTGGATCCTACAGCCTTATCAAACAGGATTGGATCAGCATGATGACTAATTTTATGTGTTAAATTGGAGGGTATTTTAGGATAAGATTAAAATTTTTAATTGGTAAACTTTAAGCAGAATGCTCTCTATAAAGTGAGTGGGCCTCATCAAATAAGTTGAAAGCCTGAATGAAACTAAGAGACCAATCTCCCCAAGCAAAAGTCAATTTTCCAATAGACTGCCTTTGAAGCTCAACTGCACCATCTCCCATTCTCAGTCTTGAGGCTACTGGCCTGAAGACTGGAACTGCACCACCGGCTCTGCTGGTTGCCAGCCTGCCAGCTCACACTGTAGATTTTGGATTCACCAGCCTCCATGATCACATGAGCCAATTCCTTATAATAAAATCTTTCTTTCTATATGTATACACATCTTATTGGTTCTGTTTCTGTGGAGAACCCTAATTATAAGACAGTAAATCAGATGCTACTTAAGCATGGAGAATGAGATGTTCACAAACTGTTGTAAGGGCTGGGAGTTCAAACGTCAAGGAGGCTGGTGCTGGCTTTCAGAAAATCCTGAAGTGCAAGTATCAAGAAGGAAGTCACTACTGTGATCTTAGCTGCCTGTAACACCAAGAAAGTGATTCGCAAGACAACACCAAGAAACCACTGACAGAGACCTATTTCTGCCACTTGCTAAGGCACACATCCTGTTCACAGCTACCCCCCTGACTCATGGCCTTTCTCTTTGGCTTCTAAATATTACAGAAGTACTTCCCATCAGCCAAATCCAGCAAAGAATCTAGGAACTGTAGTTCTAGAGAGTCAGAATCACGTGATCACATTGGGAGGTGGGGGCTGTTGCCGGGTGTTCAGAAGGGAGCAGGGTTGCTGGCAAGTGGACAGTCGAAATGGAGAGCCTATGGTGAGCTTAGTGAAGACACACGATCCCCGGACAAAGCACAGCTGAGAGCAGTTCCCAAACAAATTATAAGAGCACAGAAAGAGCTAAAGAGAGCTTAGCAGTCATGGAACCAACTCCTCATTTGCAGAGAAGGAACTAATGCCCAGAAAAGGGAATGAAATTCTTCTAAGGCCCTTTTTAATTATTGACATAGTCAAGATTTGAACCCATAAACCATTTAAGATTCTTTCCAACGCTTAGTGGCTGCAATTTGAGTTACTTTCTGGTCTCACCAGGGGTATAGGCTGTTCCTCCCCAAACACCATGCTGCTCCTTAGATCTCTACTGTCCATCCTGGAGAACTGCACCACTACTCTGAACAAAGCACTCTTCCAGCCTGTGGTGTTAACAAATCACACCCTACAAATTAAAGCACTCAAAGTACTTTACTTCTAGTGGGAGGAGATCTTGATTTATGAAAGATTCAGACACCCGAACAGATCTCCTTTTCCAGTGTTCTCTCCTTACTCCTTCTTTCTTCTAGCCTCCGCTTTAGGACCCAGGTCTTTTGGTTACCAGAAAAGAACATTCTCTCTTCTAAGGTAAAACCAACTTTCCATTTAACTGCTTGATTTATAAATAATCATGACTTGACAGCTGCCCTGGACTCTGCTCATCAAATCCCCCTAAACCAGGCTTTTCTTCCCATTGGTCTACAACTGTTCCAGTAGGCACCAAAAGCCTTCCTCTGAGTCTCAAATCCTTTTTTTTTCTTTTTTGACCCCTCATACATTTGTTCCCACAGCTTTGTATCCTGGCTTATTATCTCTGCCTAGATAAACATTAGCACAGCATATTATCATATCTAAAACCCAATCACATTCCAATTTTTCTGGTTTCAGATTAGAATAACTTAATCTTTTTGGAGAGAGGAAATTTGGCAACATTTCTGTCCTTTGGCAATAAGAGTAAGACTGTGATTTTGCCAGGCCACCAGAAAGAAGGAGAGGGCTATGTTAAATCTGACTTTGCCAGGCACCTGTACCCACCGGCCCTCGGGAAAGTTCAAAGGAGTCTAAGAAACAGCAGACAGATGGGAAGCATAGTCGTGGCCAGGACCTGGTGCTGTAACGGAAGGCCCTCTGGGTAAAATAGGGTCAGCCCTTGAGGGCTGAGAACTGCACGACTGCAGAAGTCCTTGTTCCTATATCCAAAAGCTACATGTTTACTACCTTCTCCCTGGACACAAGGATGATCTTGTCTCAGTGGCATGTATTCAGAGACAGGAAGAGATAGATGCTCCCAGGAAAGGCTCAGACTCAATTTAGCAAGAGGCTTTGTGCAGGAGGTGACAGAAGGGAGAACACAGTGCACAGCTACATGACTTGAATCCCATCTACTTCTAAGCTAGAGCTTAGAAATCTGACCAATCTACTTAGCTGTTCTTCCTCGGGGCCAACCCAGGAAGAACTCGCACACAGAGCAAAGATCCAGGGTCAACGTGAACTGGGTCCCCTGAGTATGGTCTTTGCTAGACCTGTGTCCCTTCCACTCCTATATAAAGAACCAACTTTCTCCTGTGCCAGGCAGTTTCTAGATTAAGGTGACTTGGCTGAACTTTTAGGAAGAGTATGGAGTGCCTGCCAACGCTTGTTCCTGATTCCTCTCCAGAATTTGTCCATTTCCCAATAGAACAAACACTAAAATAGATAAAATTTCACAACTCTCTAACTGACAGGAAGAAAAAAAAAGTCCCTGTTCAGCTTAAAATGGTTTTTCAGTAAGAGGCTCCAGAGAATTCTTGAAGAGATTGGCACTGGCCATGCGTAGGCCAGAATGTACGCTTTCCAATTATCTGACATCCTCTTCCAACACATCCAGGGCACTCTCTGCATCTCATTTGCATCAAATTCATTTTAGCACATTTTTGATTACTATTTTATTATTCCCTTTCAATCCCAAACTTTCAATAACAGAGATTTATTATCTTAAGTAATTCCTAGGCTTATAAGCAACCTTTACTCCCCATGACCCC
>JAPYYJ010002805.1:0-12306 GCA_028533885.1 Nasua narica | reverse complement strand
CATTCAGGGTAACTATTGACAGATATGAATTTAGTGCCATTGCATTGCCTGTATGGTGACTGTTAACTGTATATGGTCTCTCCTCTTTTCTGGTCTATGTTCCTTTTAGGCTCTCTCTTTGCTTAGAGGACCCCTTTCCATATTTCCTGTAGGGCTGGTTTGGTGTTTGCAAATTCCTTTAGTTTTTGTTTGTCCTGGAAGCTTTTTATCTCTCCATCTATTTTCAGTGACAGCCTAGCTGGGTATAGTATTTTTGGCTGCATTTTTTTCTCGTTTAGTGCTCTGAATATATCATGCCAATCCTTTCTGGCCTGCCAGGTCCCTGTGGGTAGGTCTGCTGCCAATCTAACATTTCTACCTCTGTATGTTACCAATGTCTTGTCTCGAGGTGCTTTCAGGATTTTTTCTTTGTCACTAAGACTTGTAAGTTTTACTCTTAGATGACAGAGTGTAGACCTCTTTTTATTGATTTTGAGGGGGGTTCTTTGTGCCTCCTGGATTTTGATGCTTGTCTCCCTCAGCAGATTAGGGAAATTCTCTACAATAATTTGTTCCAATGTTCCAATATACCTTCCACCCCTTTCTCTCTTTCTTCTTCTTCTGGAATCCCAATTATTCTAATATTGTTGCGTCTTATGGTATCACTTATCTCTTGAAGTCTTCCCTCGTTGTCCAGTAGTTGATTGTCTCTCTTTTTCTCAGCTTCTTTATTCTTTGTCATTTGGTCTTCTATGTTACTAATTCTTTCTTCTGCCTCATTTATTCTAGCATTAAGAGCCTCCATTTTTGTTTGAACCTCATTAATAGCTTTTTAAATTTCATCTTGGTTAGATTTTATTTCTTTTATTTCTCCCGAAAGGGATTTTATTTCTCCTGAAAGGGATTCTTTAATCTCTTCCATGCTTTTTTCAAGCCCAGCTAGCACCTTGATAACTGTCATTTTGAACTCTATTTCTGACATATTACTGATGTCTATATTAACTAGGTCTCTAGCCGTCTGTACTGTCTCGTTCTTTTTTTTGTGGTGAGTTTTTCCGCCTTGTCATTTTATCGAGCTAAGAATAGATGAATGAGAGAGAAAAGTACTTTGGAGTTCCACAGTTTTCACTGATTGATGAACTTGGGCTTGGCTGGAAAATCTCACTCATCTTTTGGGGGAGGGTCCTTTTGAACTTGGTTCTAAATGTTTTTGCCTGAGACGGAATTGCCCCACCCTTGCCCGGGGATGGGCCAAGCAATTTGCTCAGGTTCGCTCTCGGGAGTCTGTTCCCTGAACGCTTTCCGTACTGCCCTGGAGGCCAGGAATGCAAATGGTGGCTCCCCGTCTCCAGTCGGAGGAGCTGAGCACTGGTGTCCCCGCTCCTCAGTGCACCCTCAGAGGAAAGCAGTCAATCACTCCAGTCTCCTGGGTCCCTGCCCAAGCTCCGGGCTCAGCCACCGGCGGCAGAGCGTTTCTATCTCTGACAAGCGGCTCAGTCTGGAGTCTCCAAACCCAGCAGATTCCTGTTGTGCGCTCCCGCGCCACTTCTCCCCAAGGAGGAAGGAGGGGGTCTCTCTGGAATGCCTTGTGGGGTCCCCACTTGAAGGGCTGCGGCCACCGTCTGGGGTAAGCCCCAGTTGTAAACGCACTGTGCCGCTCTTTTCTCTGCCACTGGCTTCTCTGCCCCGATATCTGGGAGCTCTGCTGCATTCAGACACCTCCGGTCTCTTTGTGACCTTGCAGGACCTGAAACCACTCTGTTCCCACAAGGGCTAAACCTCTGGCTTAGCCTCTGGAAGGATGCCCCTCAGCGGAGCAGACTCTAAAAGTTACGATTTTGTGCTCTGTGGCTCTGCAGCTGCAGGGAGCTAGCCCCTCCCTGCTGCGGTCTCTCTTCCCGTCGCTTTGGATTCACTTTTCCAAATGTCCTACCTTTTGGAAAGTGGTTGATTTTCTGCTCCTAGAATTGCTCTTCTTCCTCAGTTCTCACTCCTGTTGAGTATGCTGGCTTTAGAATGATTTGATAACTATCTAGATGAACTTCTGGGATCCGACTCTATCTCAACCTCCTACTTCTCCGCCATCTTGCTCCCCAGAAGCTAATTGTTTAAAAAAAAAAAGTCAATAAAATTAATAAGCAACATCAAGAAAAAGAAGACAAATATCAATATTCAGAGTATAAGAGGCAACACCACTGCAGATCCTACAGGCATTATATAGGTAATAAAACAATATTGTTAGCAACTTTATGCCAATACATTCAACTTAGATGAAATGGACAAATTCTATTAAGGATACCAGCTACTAAAGGTCACCCAAGGAAAAAATACACCTATTGATGAAATTAACGGTTAAAAACCTCATGATGAGAACTTCAGGCCCTTAAGATTTCCCTCAGTTCTACCAAACATTTCAGGAAGAAATAATGTCAGTTCTGCACAAACTCTTTCAGAAAAGAGAAGCAGAGGAAATATGTCCCAACTCATTTTATGAGGCTAATATTACCCTGATATCAAAACCAAAGACATTACAGGAGAACTACAGATAGCTCTGATGAACAAAAATGCAAAAACCCATAGGAAAATAGTAACCAACCAAATTCATTAATATGCATATAGAAATAATATACCATGAATAAGTTGGGTTTATTTCAGGAATGCAAGGTTTGCTTATTAACATTTGGAAAATGACCAGTGTAGTTTGCCACTGATAACACAATAAAGGAGAAAAATCATATGAGCATCAGTAAGTACAAAAACATTTAAATTCATGAGGTGCCTGGGTGGCTAAGTCCATTGAGCATCTGACTCTTGGTTTCTACTGAGGTCATGATCTCATGAGTCATGAGATTTAGCCCCCTGGTGGGTTCCCTGTTCAGCTGGGAGTCTGTCTAAAGAATCTCCTCTTCTTCTCTACCCGCTTGTGCTGCTTGAGCTCACTCTCTCAAATAAATCTTTAAAAACAAAATAAAATAAATTCACAATTCATGGTAATAACTCAGCACCTTCCTTCATCCCTAATTAATTCAGTACAAAAGCCAGTTGGTGAAGCTGTGGGAGGAAGACAGAAACTAACTGGCATCCTGGTTGGGAATTGGGAGTCCATGTGAGGAATGTAAGAGTCTATAGTGATATTTTTTAAATGAAAATAAATAATAAATGGGAAAAAGACAAAACTTTTCCTTATAGTAGAATCTTAACAAATGTAGGAGAAATAATGGAACTAGAAAATTACTATTTGATAGCTATCATAGAAATAGCTCATTCAGGTATAAAACATTAATAGATGCTAAGACTAGTGGAAGAAAGTTTGATGGGGTATGGGATATTAATATGGTCTCGATGTAGCTCCCAAATATTGATTCATAGCAAAGTATAGATGCTAAAACTCGTGGAACAAAGTTTGATGAGATATGAGATATTAACATGGTCTCGATGTAGCTCCCAAATATTTATTAATAGCATAGTATAAAAAATAACTTTATGGTAAAGAAGTGTGATAGATACCACCATTATCCCAATAGTGGGATAAATTGAAATCGTGTCCCATTTGACAAGATGCAATGAAAGGAACACATGTCACTTCTGTAATATTCCTGCCAAAGGTGCATAATCTGATTCTAGTCATGAGGAAATATTAGAAAAACCCAAATTTTGGGAAATAGTCTGTGAAATAATGGTTTCTAAATGACCAGTCATGGAAGTCAAGGAAAATCTGAGGAATTGTCCCAGACTGAAAGAAACTAGAGGCATGACAACAATATGTAATTCTAAACAGTGTGTAATACATATAATAAACAGAGTATAATATATATAATTCTGACCTGTAATACACTATATAATCCTTCTGTTGTAAAGGGCTTATTGAAATAATTGACCAAACTGGAATGGATTCTGGGGACCATATGATAGTAATGCATCACCCTAAATTTCCTGATTTTTATGTTTGACATTGTCCCTGTTTTGTAGGAAGTATTAATGGGACATCAAATCAGCAACTTAATCTCATTGTTCAGGGAAGAAAAGTTTTGTATACTGTATTTTTATAAACATACGCTTGTGTATGTTTTTAAAAATCTGTTGGAAAACGATACCTAAGGTAAAATGTATTTTTATTAAAATTTATTTAAATATATTTAAATTTATTGGAAAATCAACATACCTGATCTCCTAATGATACTGAATAACAGAAAATAAACAATTTCAGTAAATCAATTAAAGGATATTCTTTTCCTCCTTATACATTGGTAGCATGTAGAACTGTCACTTATTTTGGATGTTTAAAGTTTTTCTTTTTTGTTCTCATTTTTGGTAAGATTGCCTATGTCTTTTCTTTTAGAACGAATGTTCTAATACTAAGGTAGCATTTTCTCCATTTATCTTCAAAGGTTGCTCAGGAAACAGATGTTAGAGCCCAGATTCGTCTGCAGTTTCGTGATGTCAACGGAGAACTCATAGCTGTACAGAGATCTATGGTGTGTACTCAAAAAAGCAAAAAGACAGAGTTTAAAACCCTGGAAGGAGTCATTACTAGAACAAAGTAGGTGTTTGTTTATATTTGAATATCTGTTCATTTTCAGTTGTTTAGGTTCATAAGAACCTCATGGGTTTTTTTCCCATTGCTTTATTTTAGGGGAGCATATTAATTTTTTTTAAATAGGCTTTATTTTTTAGAGCAGTTTTAGGTTTGCAGCAGAAGTGAGCAGAAAGTAGAGTTACTGTGTACTCTCTGCCCCTATACATGTATAGCTTCATCCACTATGAACATGTTGTTTGATCTATTTATCAATTAAAAGGTATGATCCCATTAAAGATTTAGTGATAGTTACATACCTTTGAGTAATTTATGAACAATTGCTCAATTGAAGGTGCACAGTCACTCAAATATAGATTGAATGAATGGAAAATGCTAGTATCATGTGTAGGAGTGAGATGAGAAGCATACAGATAGGAAAGAGATGATTTGTCCCTTTCAACTGTTAGCTTTGTTAGAGGCAAGTATCGTCTTGTAAAAGGTATGGATTTTGGAATTAGCCTGCCCTGGCTTCAAGGTTTTATTCTTGTTGAGCACATTACTTAACTGTCCCCTTACCCCTCGCTTTTACTTGTTATTTATTTGTTCAAGTAATGAAATGATTAATTAATAATGTTTTGCAGCTATTATTTGCTGGGGCGGTATTTTAGCTACTGGCTACTCAAGCAGGTTTGTTTCCTTGGCATTTAAACACACTCAGGTCTCTCCTACATCCCTTGAATTTCTTCCATGCCAATTGCTATCTGTCTCCATCTTTCCCTTTCCATCCAAGTATTCTCAAGAAGGGTTGTTGATACTATCTCCGTTTCTGTTCTTCCTTTTCACTCCTCCTCCAGCCCCATTCCTCTACTGAATGCTCCATTCCTCTACAGCTCCAAGTAAGGTCACAGGTACCCTGTGTTAATTAGGGTAATGCTGTTGCTTTACAAAATAGATCTCATAGCAAGCCTGTGTTTCTTTCATTTGTAAAATAGAGATTCATTATTACTATTGATGTCTTAAAAAGATGTTTTAAGGATTGACCTAATGCATATAAAACTCTTGACAGGTAGTAAGAGCTCATGTATTAGTTTTCAATGACTGCCAAACAAACCACAAACTTATTAGTTTAAAACAATACACATTTATTATCTTATAGTTCTGTAACTTATGAGTCTGAATTGGATCTCACTGGCTTAAAATCAAGATGTTGGCAGGGCTTTGTTCCTTTCTGGAGGCTCCAGGGAAGATCTCTTTTCATGCCCTTTCTGTCTTTTACAGTTGGCCCACATTCCTTGGCTCATGGCCCTCCTTCATCTCCCAAACCAGCAATAGTGGGCACAGTTCTCACAGTACATCACTCTGACCTCCTTTTATGCCTCTCTCCCCCACTTAAGGACCGTTATGATTCTGTTGACCCACCAGAATAATCTAGGGTAATCCCTGTATTTAGGGTCCAGATGATGAGCAACCTTAACTCCATCCATGATCATTATTCTGCCATATAACCTAACAGATTGACAAATTGCAGGGATTAGAATATAAGTATCTTTGAAGGGCCATTGTTCTGTGCACTATAATTCAGTAAGTGGTAGCCGTTAACAACTTCTTGAAAATCTTTAATAGTCTTCCATGACATGACACTGTTCTCTTTCTCTTCTTCACAGCCACATTCTACCCAGCCAGTAAAGGTAGGAGTTCAACAGGCTTCTAGATCCTCTCCTATTTTTGCTCTATATTCTCTTCCTAGTTAGTCCTATTCATTTCCATTACTCAAATTACTGTGTATTCATAGGTGACTGAGAGATTTAGGTCTCCAGACCTTTATTTCTAGACCCATTTACGCAACTCCCTTTCTCACGTTCTACCAGGTCTTTCAAACACACCTCAGATTCAACATGTTTAAAATGAAGCTATGGGTCTTTTCCCTTGATTCCTAAAAAACCTCCCACAGACTAATATTCTTGCAGTGCTCCTCTTTGCAATGAATGGCAATCCAGTCCATCCACCTGACACAAACCAATAACCTCTATCTTGACACCACCTTGTCTTCTATATTCATTTCATTACCAGGTCCTGTGGATTTAACCTAAATGTCTGGTGAGTCTTTCTTTCCATTTGTGCAATGACCATTCTAGTTCAAGCTACCATCATTGTTTACTGGTCTAATGTAATAACCTCCTGGTCTTTGTCCATTCTGTCCCCCTACAAAACATTCTCACTGTATTCTGTGTAATATTTTCAAAACACATATTGAAATATATAAATGACAGTAAATATAGACACTGCCTCTGCCCACCTAATCTGGTTATTAACAGATACTGCACAGAAGATAGGAAAGAAAATTTTGAGTATGTTCTTATGAAAGATACTGAGAGATCTTTTGGAATCCAGGGGCAGGGATGATCCTGGCCATAGGTATAATGATGTAGGTAACCCATCTTTTATTAATTTTTTATTTGTATTTTTGGGGGGAACTTTTAAAAGACCCAAGACATTCATCTCTGTTGGGTTGCTTTGTCATTGTGGCCTTAGAAGTTGAGGTTTGCTGATTAAGAATACTCCTTGATGGGGCAACTGGGTGGCTCAGTTGTTTAAGCAGCTGTCTTAGACTTGGGTCATGATCCCAGAGTCCTGGGATCCAGCCCCACATCGGTCTCCCTGCTTGGTGGAGAGCCTGTTTCTCCCTTTCCCTCTGCCTGCTGCTCTGCCGACTTGTGCTCTCTCTCTGTCAAATAAATAAATCAAATCTTTAAAAAAAAAAAAAAAAGGAATACTCCTTGGGTTTGCTTCGGTGAGTATCACTAAAGTTTGCCTTTGTTCTTTCTTTACAGTGTGTCTGTTACTGAACAATCTCTATCTAAACAATACAGGCTTTAGATGTCTTTGTTTAAGGCACTGTTGCCTGTCTGCTGTGGATCATCCTGTTTTATTCTTTTAAGTCTTATTTTCTTATTTTTTAAATTCTGGCAGTGGAAGATAGTTTCCTCTGTTTATTGTGTATAAATATTTTAAATTAGTGTATTTCAAAGTCCAGACATGTAAAAAAAATTAATTCTGGCATCATTTCCTGTCCTGCCCTGTTTTACACACTTTTCATCATTGAACTGCTGAATCATTTAAGAGTTAAACTTTTTACCATAAGGAACCTATTGTAATGGGAGAGATGAGGGGACCTTTTTTTTCTTTCTTCTTTTTTGGTACATATGGAGGGTGTTTTTCTTTGTTTATATAAATTCTCGTTTTTTGTTTTCTGTAGGCATGGTGAGAAGGTCAGTCTCAGCTCTAAGTGTGCAGAAATTGACCGAGAGATGATAAGTTCTCTTGGGGTTTCCAAGTCTGTGCTAAATAATGTCATTTTTTGTCACCAAGAAGACTCTAATTGGCCTTTAAGTGAAGGAAAGGCTCTGAAGCAAAAATTTGATGAGATTTTTTCAGCAACAAGGTTTGTAACCTTTAGTGAGACTTTATAACCCATTAAGCTATTGAGCCGTGGTTGCAATGTGGATGCTTCTTTTTTAAAAGAGAAAATGTTTTAAAAGTAAAAAAACCATCAGTTATTATTTGTCATCCAGTAGCAACCACTGGGCGTGTTTCCTTTCAGTTTTCATTGTGTACCTCTTTATTGACCTGGTTGATAATTTATATAACTTTTTCACTTACCATTGTATCGTAAGCATTTTCTAAGTAATTGTTAACTCCTGGTAAATGTTATCTTAACAACTATGTAATCTCTTGTTTGAATCTGCTGTAATTCCCTTGGACAGAAGTTTGATTTTTATTTAACATCTTCAAAGGTACATTAAAGCCTTGGAAACACTTCGGCAGGTACGTCAGACACAAGGTCAAAAAGTAAAAGAATGTCAAACGGAACTAAAATATTTGAAGCAAAATAAGGAAAAGGCTTGTGAGATACGTGACCAGATTACTAGTAAGGAAGCCCAGTTAACATCATCAAAGGAAATTGTCAAATCCTATGAGAACGAACTTGATCCATTGAAGGTAATACGATTTCTTTTATAATAGGAGGGTCTCCTTTTATCCTGGTAACACCCCTGAAGCACTTTGTTTTTATATAAATTTGAATGTTATATATATTTCTTGAAAAAAGTTTCAGATACTCTATAATGTTATATGGTTAACATCTTAGTTCTATATTGGATGGTTAGTCTTAGAATTGCCCAAAGAGCTTGAAGTTAAGAGTAAACAAATTCATACCATGATACTAAGTTACTGATGTAGATCTTTGGTTTTTGAATAATGACCCAACCTTGCACATTACTGTATTCTTTTTTTTTTTTTAAAGATTTTATTTATTTATTTGACAGAGAGAGACACAGTGAGAGAGGGTACACAAGCAGGAGGAGGGAGAGAGGGAGAAGCAGGTTTCCCCGAGAGCAGGGAGCCTGATGCAGGGCTCGGTCCCAGTACCCTGGGATCATGACCCCAGCGAAAGGCAAACGCTTAACGACTGAGCCACCCAGGTGCCCCGCACATTACTGTATTCTTAAGGAGATTTTTTTTAGATTTTTTTTTTAATTGACACACCTTTCCAGGGAATTTTATAATTTGTAGGACGTTCTTGAAATTGCATAAAATTTGGAATTGATGCATAACATGTTGATACATTGGATAATTCTCTAAACTCTTGTGGTTTATAGAAAAGGCCATAAAGACCGTAAATAAAAATGTTCACTCCCTTAACATTTATTGAGTGTTTCCTGTGTGTGAGGGGTATACAAGATATACTGTGCTTGGGTCTACAGGTATGAGGAGTACTACAGTGATGTCCTTGCTCTTAAAGTGTTCCTAGCCTAAGTAAATAAGAGCATTTTTGAAAATGGCTATTTTCTGGGTTTCAAATAGTAGAATTTTAAAAAATTATTTAAAAGTTAACTGATTTGGGGCCCCTGGGTGGCGCAGTTGGTTGAGCAACTGCCTTCGGCTCAGGTCGTGATCCCGGAGTCCCGGGATCGAGTCCCACATCGGGCTCCCAGCTCCATGGGGAGTCCGCGTCTCACTCTGACCTGCTCTCTCTCACTCTCTCTCTTTCCTAATAAATAAATAAATAAAATCTTTAAAAAAAAAAAAAAGTTAACTGATTTGGGGCCTGTGGGTGGTGCAGTTGGTTAAGCAACTGACTCTTGGTTCTGGCTCAGGTCTTGATTTTAGGGTCATGGGATTGAGTCACACGTTGGGCTCTGAGCTCAGTGAGAAGTCTGCTAGGGTTTCTCTCCCTCTCCCTCTGTCCCACCCCATGTGTATGCTCTCTCTCTAAAAATACAAAAATAAATGAATCTTAAAAGTTAACTGATTTGGCTCTTAAAACTCATCTCTAAATA
Organism: Nasua narica; assembly: GCA_028533885.1. NCBI lineage: Eukaryota > Metazoa > Chordata > Mammalia > Carnivora > Procyonidae > Nasua > Nasua narica. The sequence continues at coordinate 2,472 of JAPYYJ010002805.1, read as the reverse complement.
CTGGTATAGATACTCATTCATTCATTCATTTTAAAAAGTTTTTAATCATCTGTTGGTCATCATGACAAAGGTATTCCTTAATCGCTTTCATCTATTTCACCAATCTCCCACCTACTTCCCTTCTGGTAATCATCAGCTTGTTCTCCATAGTTAAGAGTCTGTTTCTTGGAGCACTTGGGTAGCTCAGTCCGTTAAGCCTCTGCCTTTTGCTTAGGTCATGATACCAGGGTCCTCGGATCAAGCCCCACATTGGAGCTTCCTTCTCAGTGGGGAGCCTGCTTCTCCCTCCCTCTGCAGCTCCCCCTGCTTGTGCTTGTTCTTTCTCTCTCTTTCTCTAATAAAATCTTTTTTAAAAAGAAAGAGTCTGTTTCTTAGTGTATGTCTCATTTGTTGTTGTTTTTTTGCCTTTGCTCATTTGTTTTGTTTCTTAAATTCCATGTATGAGTGAAATCAAATAAGTCTTTCTCTGACTTGTTTCACTTAACATTATGCTGTCTAGTTCCATCCATGTTGTTGCAAATGGCAAGATTTCATTCTTTTTTTATGGCTGGGTTATAGTCCCATTTTCTTTGTATATCGCATCTTTATCCATTCATCAGTCGATGGACACTTGGGCTGCTTCCATATCTCAGCATTGTATATAATTCTGCTATAAACATAGGGGTGCATGTATCCCTTTAAATTAGTGTTCTTGTACGTACACTCTGAGTAATACCCAGTATTGCAATTGCTGGATCATAAGGTTGTACTATTTTTAACTTTTTGAGGAAACTCCATACTGTTTTCCAGAGTGGCTGCCCCAGTTTGCATTCCCATCAGTAGTGCACAAGTGTTCCTTTTCTCCACATCCTGAACAGCATCTTGTGATTTTACCCATTCTCACAGGTGTGAGATGGTATCTCATTGTAGTTTTGATTTGCATTTCCCTGATGATCAGTGATGTTGAGCATCTTTTCATGTGTCTGGTTGCCATCTCAATGTCTTTTAAAGATTTTCTTTGACCAGAGAGAGAGAGAGAGATATCACAAGTAGGCAGGCAGAGAGAAAGAGGGAGAAGCAGAGAGAAAGAGGCAGAGAGAAAGAGGAATTCTTCCTGCTGAGCAGAGAGCCCGATCCCAGGACCTTGAGATCATGACCTGAGCTGAAGGCAGAGGTTTAACCCACTGAGCCACCCAGGTGCCCCTATGTCTGTTCATGTCTTATGTCCATTTTTTAATTGGATTATTTATTTTTCAGGTGTTGAGTTGTATCAGTTCTTTATATGTTCTGAATACTAACCCTTTATCAGATATGTCATTGTAAATATCTTCTCCCATTCCATAAGTTACCTTTTAGTTTTCATGGCTTCTTTTCACTTTGCAGAAGCTTTTTATTTTGATGGAATCCCAGTAGTTTATTTTTGCTTTTGTTTGCCTTCCCTGAAGGGACCTGTGTAGAAAAAAGGTGCTATGTCCTGTGTCTGAGAAATTACTGCCTGTGCTCTTTTATAGGATTTTGATGGTTTAAACTTTCATATTTAAGTCTTTAATCCATTTCGTTTTTGTGTATGGTGTAAGAAAGTGGTCCATTATAATTCTTTCATATGTAGCTGACCAGTTTTCCTAACACCATTTGTTGAACAGTCTTTTTCCCCTTGGATATTCTTTCCTGCTTTGTCAAGGATTGATTGACCATATTATTGTGGGTTTATTTCTGTATTTTCTGTTGATCTATGTATTTATTTTTGTGTCAGTACCATATTGTCTTGATTACTTCAGCTTTGTAGCATAGCTTGAAGTCCGGAATTGCGATGTCTCCAGTTTTGCTTTTCTTTTTCAAGATTGCTATGGCTCTTTGGTGTCTTTTGTGGTTCCATACAAATTTCTGGATTGTTTATTTTAGTTCTGTGAAAAATGCTGTTGGTATTTTGATAGGGATTGCATTAAATCTGTAGATTGCTTTGGGTGGTATAGACATTTCAACAGTATTTGTTCTTGCAGTCTGTGGGCATGGAATGTCTTCCCACTTAGTGTCATTTTCATTTTCTTCAGTATTCTATGTTTTTCAGAGTACAGGTCTTTTACTTCTTTGGTTAGGTTTACTCCTGGGTGGCCTTTTTTTTTTTTTTTGCATGATTTAATTTTTAATTAACATATAATGTATTATTTGCCCCAGGGTACATGTCTGTGAGTCATCAGGCTTACACATTTCACAGCATTTGCCATAGCACGTACCCTCCCCAATGTCCATAACCCTACCCCCCCACCCCACCTCGCAGCCACCCTTAGTTTGTTTTGTGAGTCCACGAGTCTCTTATGGTTTGTCTCCTTCCCCATCCCATCTTGTTTCATTTCTCTTCCCCACCCCCCACAACCCCCGCCCTGCCTCTCTAATTCTTCATATCAGAGCGATCATGTGATAATTGTCTCTCTGACAGACTTACTTCGCTTAGCATAATACCCTCTAGTTCCATCCACGTCGTTGCAAATGGCA
>JAPYYJ010002804.1:0-12308 GCA_028533885.1 Nasua narica | reverse complement strand
CATGGATGGAACTAGAGGGTATTATGCTAAGCAAAATAAGTCAGTCAGAGAAGGACAATTATCATATGATCTCTCTGATATGAAGAATTTGAGAGGCAGGGCAGGGGGTCGTGGGGTGGAGGGGGAAGGGAAATGAAACAAGATGGGATGGGGAAGGAGACAAACCATAAGAGACTCCTAAACTCACAAAACAAACTGAGGGTGACTGGGAGGTAGGTGGGTAGGGATAGGGTGGCTGGGTTATGGACATGGGGGAGGGTATGTGCTATGATGAGTGCTGTGAAATGTGTAAGCCTGATGATTCACAGACATGTACCCTGGGGCAAATAATATATTATATGTTAATAAAAAAATAGGGATTACATTAAATCTATAGATTTTGTGTTATCTGGACATTTAAAAAAAAAAAGTAATTCTTCTGGGCTTCTGATACATTATCCACTTTGGCACCCAGATTACCTCATCAAAAAATTCTGAGCACGCCTCCCTTCTGTGTCCTCTTTCCGTGACTCCCTAGTGACTTCAGGATGAAGATCAGCCTCATCTCTGATCATGCCTCTACCTGTACTTTTTCTTTCTTATAATTACATTATAGTCTGATTGCGAATTAAATTTTGGAACGCTCTTAAAAAAATAAAATAAAAGCCTTTGCAACTCTTGACAGTTGTGTATTACTGATCATTTGACTAAGTATTTTAAGAGGCTCACTAACTCCAAGGTAAATTTTTGTACTTCCCTCTGAAGCCTGGAACTCACGGCTGTCACTTGTGCTCAATTATATCAAACCCACTAAAGAATTCCACTTTAATGCAAGAAATTCTTGGAACTGTGTAGCCACACTCTAGTGACTACAATGAGGGGAGTGGACACAAGTGGAGGAGGCCTCCCCTTCTGATGACCACCTTTGGATTATGAGGGCCATCAGGACCATGGGTCTGGACACTGAAGACAAGCTGCCTTCTTATGCCCTGATTGATGGCGTGCTTCCGCAGGCTGACCTGTAAATCCCTGCCATCAGTCAGTCTCTCGCACAGAGGCCGCAGGGAGAAGATGTCGTGTCTTCCTCACACTCTCCAGTTGACTCTCCAGGGCAACACTAGCCCGACACATTTTGGGTGCTCATACATCCTTCTTTTCCTCACGTTGTTGTGTAGGCACGTGGACAGTAATAACCAACCCTTACAGAGTACTTCACAATAACAATTTGATCTTTCTCCCTCCCTGGAGATGTAGACAAAAAAGAATTTGCATTTTTCCTCCACAGAGGCTCAGTGCTTTGACCCAGGCCTAGATCTGGTAACTGACGAAGCGGACACATAGACTTGGGGCTTCTGACTTGTCCTTCTGTTCCATTCCGGTCTTTGTACTTCGTGAAACCCAGAAGCCCACCAGATGGTTCAGCCAGTCGTACAGCGGATAACGTCTCGCTCGCCAACCCCTCAACGGGAACAGCCTGTGAGCTGCGAGGTTCTGCGACCTCCGGAGCACGCAGCATCTTCGCCTCTCCCCACTCCAAGTGGCTACGCCAGACACACAGTACGGTCCTCCCCATGCTTCCAAGGCAGAAACCACGAGGTCCAGACAGCAAGCAAGCCTGCACACCTGCGCGGAAACGGAGGCTGTGCTCCCCAACCCCCACCCCTGTCCTCTCCCAGGCTTCTTTGGTCACTCTGTAATTGGCCCCATGAGAGGCAGGAGAGTATGGTGGGAGCAGAGTCTCGAGCCAGATGGGTTGGGGCTTTGAAGCCTGGCTCAACTGCTTATTAGTTTGGGGTTTTAGACCATTTATCTAATCTGCTTGTGCCTTAGTTTCATCAGCTGTAAAATCGGGACAATAATAGTAGCTCTATCACAGGATTGTTGTAGAGACAATTGGATTTTTACATCAAAGATACAGATGTAGTGAAAAGAAGGGCCACATGTACCCCAATGTTCATAGCAGCAATGGCCACAATCACCAAATTGTGCAAAGAATCAAAATGCCCTTCAACAGACGAATGGATAAAGAAGATATGGTCCATATATACAATGGAATATTATGCCTCCATCAGAAAGGATGAATACCTAACTTTTGTATCAACATGGATGGGACTGGAGGAGATTAAGCTGAGTGAAATAAGTCAAGCAGAGAAAGTCAATTATGATATGGTTTCCCTTATGTGTGAAGCATAAGAAATAACATGAAGGACATTGGGAGAAGGAAAGGGAAAGTGAATGGGGGGAAATCGGAGGGAAAGATGAACCATGAGAGACTGTGGACTCTGAGCAACAAACAGGGTTTTGGAGGGGAGGGGGGTTGGGGGCTGGGCGAGCCTGGTGGTGGGTATTGAGGAGGGCACGTATTGCATGGAGCATTGGGTGTGATGCATGAACAATGAATCCTGGAACACTGAAAAAATAAAACTTAAAAAAAATTCCATAAATTAAATAAATACTCCAAACAGGCCTGTACTCAATAAATGTTATCTGTCACCAGTGTTACCTGTCATCACTGTCACCACTACTATGGTTGCTCTGCATCCTCTTTGGGCACACCGATCCCATTCTGGTTAGCAACCCAATCTCTATCAGGCCTGCTTCTGAATTCAGGTGATTCTGCAGGGTCTCCCAAACCAACAAAGCAGCAGGGCAGCCTGGCCCATCCCATCACCAGAAACAAAACTGTCAAGGAGAATATAATAAGCTCCGCAAATAGTTGTTGAAGGAATAAAAGAGTTGGGAATTCCTTCTTTCATATATATTCTGGAAGAGAAATGAGACTGTCCCTCCACACTCTCTTGAGAGTAAACCCATGTGGTAGACAGAATAATGGCACCTTTTCCCCCCACCAGATGTCCACATTGTATTCCCCAGAACCTGAATATATTACCTAAGGTGGTAAAGGAGACTTTACAGGAGTGATTAACATTAAGGACATTGAGATGAGAGGTTTTTCCCAGATTATCCAAGTAAACTCAATTTAATCACATGAGTCCTTAAATCTTAGCTATGGAAAATCAGCAAGACCGCAGCATGAGAAAGACTCCACCGCCCGTGCTGGCTCTGAAGATGGAAAGGGGTCCCAAACCAAGGAATGTGCATGATTTCTAGCAGCTAAAAAAGGCAAGAAAACAAAATTTCCCCTGGGGCCTCCAGGAAGGAAAGCAGCCCTGCTGACACCTTGACTTTAGCCCAATCCCCCTCGTGTTGGGCTTCTGACTCTCAGAACCTCGAGATAAGAAATCTGCGCATTTAATTCACTAAGTTTATGGCAATCTATTAACGCAACAATCCCCCTTTGGATTCTTCTACCAGGGAAAGACCACCACCCAGTTTCTGGGCACTGTCCTATGGGATGAAGCAGATTAAGCAACAGAAAAGCACATATTCATCCACTACATCATTCACTGATTGATTCACTCAGTGCATTTATGGAGCTCATCCCATAGGTCAGGCATGGCTCTCTGTGTGACAAAAACAACAGTAAGCTAGGGAGTCCCGGGTTGGCTTCTATTCTCATGGAGCTTCTGTTCCTGGGTAAGACAGAGAGACACTACACAGGCCAATAAATAAATAAAGTAATTGCAAACAGGGCTAAGTGCTGTGAAGGAAATAAAACAGGATGACAACAGGGATCACAAGAGGCAGAGCTGGGGGGAAAGGAAATTGAAGGCTCTCTAAGAAATGACAATTTAGCTGAAATCAAAGAAGTACAAGAAGACAAAGACCCAAGTCAGCTCCCGAGCCAGTAACCCACAGCTGACCTGGCCTTCTTAAGGATCCCATAAGAGACGAAATGCCCACTCCGAGAAATTGACAGGACTTCTTGCTCCAAGGGAAAGTGCACTGTGTGAATTGCTATGCTCATTTTCCTGTCTTCATGAGCATGACTTTAAAGGCTTTATTTTTTAACATATTTTATGAGCAGTGTAAAGGCAGCATTATCCGAGTCCCTGGGTATCATTCTCCAGGAGAACCCTGAGTGCTTTCCTTCCGTGAATGTGGATGTGGTTAGACTCCTGGAGACAGCAGGATTGCTGGTTTGTGATGGGTCTCCCTGGGTGGCTGCCTGCGGTGGGGACACAGTGGTCTCCTTGTGGTGGCGGCCTGTCTCTGGGACACTGACCCCGGGACTAAATCCGTCGCTCAGGTTCAGACCACGATGGAGAGCCACAGCCTGTGCAGACCACAGCTGGCTCCCCCGGGCCCTTCATTACGACAATCAAAGTACCGAGGTGACGGGCAAATGTCGAAAATCCACTCTCGTACCTATCCTGTAGGAATGGCGGTCTTTGAAATCTAAAACATACAGACACAGAACAAGTCACTCAATTTATCTATCACATAATGTCTTGCTCTGACATCTATCATAAAACAAGTGAAAATAGCTCCAGTTTGGGTAAGGGTTATCACAGTGCCATTAATTATTTCTCACAACTGTTCCCTTCATAGGTTCTTTCTGAAGGTCGAACTAGACTTCCAAGTAATCTGTCTCTACCCAGAGTTCCCAGAGTGTGCAAATGACCCTAGACACCCCGCTAAGAGCTTCTCCCACGTATACCTTCCCATGGAGAAGATGCCAAAGTTGAGGGACACAAAATCCGCCGGTTCTGGGGCTATTCCGCCATTTCTGTGGTTCTATATGGTAATACAATGAACTTACAAAGAGACTTTATATTAAGCGAGAAGGCTTTTGCGTTAACAGGAGAGCGGGGAGCAGAGACAACACTTGATAGTGATAATTCACTGACTCTGAGAAGGATGCCCAGGCTTTGGAACCAGAGTGTCTGGGTTTGATTTCCAACTCCGTCATGTAATAACTATATGACCTTGAACAGGACACAAGCATCTGACCAAGCATCCGTGCTTTTTTTCCTCTATAGATTGAGGTCAAGAGCAACATCCTTCCTGTCTGCTGCAGAGGGTTTTCACAATGACAAAATGAGCCATTCCTGAAGAACTATAGAATATAAGTATAAACCGAAAGTCCCCCGGGCCCTCCTCGTTCATGGTGCAGCAAATATGTTCACTTAAGGCAACAAACGAAGTCCCAATTCTCTACACAGCACCCACGATTCCTCTCCTCCATTACTCCCTCTGGTCGGCCCTGGGGGTGGTGGGACTGCGTGGCGACCTCACGCATGGACCTAAAGGCCTGCCGCCTGACAGCCCTCCTCTTCTTTGCTTTTCCTCTGCCCCACTGACCCATCACTCTGCATCCCCAAGTCACAAGTGACGCTGCTGACAACATTCTCTGGGCGAATAGCTTCCTCTAGAACACCAACCTCAAGGCCCAGCCATCAGGGAGACCATTTCTACTCTTGGGCCTTGCTCTTTCAAAAAAAAAAAAAAAGAGCCACCGAAAAAAGAGCCATTTGGCCAATCAGTTCTTGGTAGGGGGCAGCAAGCCTTATCTGTTAAGGGCCAGACAATAAATATTTGAGGCTTCAAAGGCCTAAATATTGTCTCTGGAGCACATTCTTCTTTGCTTTCTTTACAAGTGCTTTAAAAATTTGAAAACAATTCTTAGCCCTTTGTCCTTATAAAAACTGGCCACAGCCTGGATCTGTCCCAAAGCTAGGGTTTGCTGACCCCGGCTTAATGCCATGGCCCTCACTTGTGCACAACATACTTGTTTTGATGCGTGCGAGAAGGGGTCTGCTCTTGGTAAGGGAAGGAGAGGGGGAGCCAGTTAGGTCAGAGAGGGTACCTGGAACCACTGCGCCCTCAAACATCCAGAGCCTATCGCTCGGTCTCCTCCACTCTGGCAGATGTCTTCACTCATGGCTTTCTCTCAGGGTCCCCGTCATTTCCCTTGACCCAGGCTTTTCTGGGGACTCCTAAGCCATGGGAGAGACCGGTACACGTGTGAACTCGAAAAGGGTTCAGTTCTTGCACGCGGGCTCCCGAGCTCTGTGAACCAAGCATGTAGCGTCTGCGTCCTTAGACATTCTATGACAGTTAGAAGCCACCACTCTGCCCACGCCACAGGGGACCTTGCCTGGCCTTAACCAGGAGACAAACCAGCCTGGTTAAAACACATCTCTGAGCCACTCAGGATGCTGCATGCATTTATTAGCCGCTATGCCCATTATCAAAAGAGGAAAAGGAGAAAGGGGAGGGGAAGAAGGAATGGAAGGAGAAACCACTGTAGAATATTTTCTCTGGACATTTTGATGATCACAAAATTATCTTTACCTGGCACTTACATCTGATCCATCACACGCAGTCACATAATTCAAAAGCCAAAGCAAGGTCCCTGCCATTCATGGTTTATAAAGGGGAGAGAGTAGATTTGGTTTTCCTTTTAATGTGTTCCCCTCTTAACAGAAAACTTCACTTTGTTTTGCCTTGATCTTCGCATATGAACCGTAAATCCAGGCGTCTAAAAGCTTAGAGGGTGCCCGACTGCAAATGATGTAAACGACGCCCCTGCAGCTCCCCAGGGGGTTAGGAGATGGTGCCCCTTCTGCTCTGCATCTCTGTACGATTTGGCTAGCTGATGGCGCCTTTGTTGGGGAGGACTCGGGCATGGAGGTCACCCCCTCGCCTGACCAATCCAGCTGTGGCCCAGGACACACAGTTCGGTGAGCAGAGCCAAGACGGATTCTCATCCCAGCCCATGTCCTTGGCTGGGCTGCCCAATGCCACATGGGGGCCCTGACCTGGGTCTTGAGTCCACGTCCACAAGCCAGATGAATCAAGTCCATTTTGTGCGGCTCTTGGTACGAAGCTGACGCAGAAGTTACTGATGGTATTATGATGGGGGTGGGGGTCTTCCTGATAAAACTTTTCAGCTAGAGAGTCTTTGTTCATTATCACTTAAGAGGGGCTGATTCTGAAGGGGAGAAAGGTAACTCAGGTCGAGTGGTCGGTAGGGTTGGCAAGGTGCGGGAGGAGGGGGACTAATGTCCACGAAGACGTGCGGCTCGGATAGGACACAGAAACAGACTGCTGAGGTTGGGAATGGGTGTCTGCGCCCCGCAAGGGATGCTGAACCAGCACAAGGTCTAAACCGAAAGATATTCGTCTGTAGTGGGAAGGAAGGTTCGTGAAGCCCTGATGGGGCCGTACAGAAGAGGTAAGTAAGCAGCTGAGAAGCCACAGGGGCAGTGAGGAGGTTTCACTCATCCCAGTGGGGAAAGGACAGAACGTGGTCGTGGCTTGGAGACGTGCAAGGAAGAGACAATCCAAAGCCGCCTGGGAGCTGCCTGCCAGAATCCCGCAACAGATTGGAAGGGGAGAGGAAAAGGTCATGGCCGAGTCAAGGATGACTGGAGCTCCCTACCCGAGGAAAGGACGGATGGCTGTGTTTAGGTTGCCAAGACAACAAGCCTAACCGGCAGCCTGAGAGGCGACAGAGTCTCCCTCTGGGGTTCTCCCCTTCTTGGTTATGAAGTCCAGAACTGCTCTTCCACTTCTAAGAACAAAATGCCACTCTGTTATGTGAGGAGAGCTCGTCAGCTGAGAGCTGAGGACTCACCCCTAATCGTACCAGAATGCTGCAGGTTGCAATTGTGCTTCAGAAACACATGTTTTTCAGCACTGTTAATGGAAACAAACATCTGCAACACTTCTTCCAAGAGCGTTCATAGGAACGATAAATACACAAAAACAGTCTAACCTTTAGCATGATACATAATTTCTTTAAACACAGAGGACTTTGCAGCAGCGATCTACCTTTCCAAGAGAGAATGCACTACATATTTTTCTCTGGAAACTAAAGATACCACATATAAATTTGAAAACATATATTTCTCCAAAGTATTAATTTTTAAAGCGGCCAAAATTGCTAACAACCAGGGAAAGTACCGATTTATAAATTATGTTCTCGGCATATAGTATACATTGTGAATTTGCATGCATATTAAATGCAAATAACCAGAAGAGCATAACATTAAGGCTTTAAATTTATATGTGCAAAAGACAGTAAATTCTAACATTAAAATTCTTTCCAGAAAATATTAACTCCCCAAATCCCACGTGATTGTCACGCAGCCAGCAGAGCAGTCTCACTGCAGGGCTCTAACCCCCAGGCCCACCCTCCTCGCCGGGCAGAGAGACAGGATCATTTGGCATCATGTAGGACAGAACAGAAGTGCTCTGACATTGCCCAGCTTTTCAAACAAGACTTTTTTTTTTAAGGTTTTATTTATTTATTTGATGCAGAGAGAGAGAGAGAGTGAGCAAGCAGGGGGAGAGGCAGGCAAAGGGAAAGCAAGAAGCAGCCTCCACACTGAGCAAGGAGCCTGATGCACGACTCGATCCTAGGACCCTGGGCTCATGACCTGAGCCAAAGCAGACGCTTAACTGACTGAGCCACCCAGGTGCTCCTCAAACAAAATGTTTAAAATAATTCAACATAACAGCGGTACTATGAAACTGCCACCATAGAATCACCCAGAGAGGATCTTTTTCCAGTGTAAAGATTTCAAATTGAAGAAGTAGGGCAAAATACAGCTGACTGCCCTTTTGCTATGGTTAAAAATAAGAAATTTGCGATGCTAAAATTTTAGACACCAACCTGGTAGGCTGTGGTGCTCAGGTATGTGGTCCAACATTAGTACAGATGTTGCTCTCAAGGTATTTTGTAGATGTGATGAATATTATTCCTCAACTGACCTCAGGCGGAGGAGATTACCCTGCATAATCGGAGTGGGCCTCACCCAATCAGTTGAAGGCCTTAGGCGCAAAAACTAAGTTTCCACAAGGAATTCTACCTGAAGATAATAAACGTCGAAATTCTGACTAAGTGTCCAGCGTATCAACTTGTCCGATAGATTCCAGACTCAAGGCTCCATCAACACCTGCCTGCCGGGCTGTGCTATGAGCTTCAGACTTCACAGCTGCCACAACCACATGAGTCAATCCGTTAAAATAAATCTCTTCATACACATGCACACACGTGTGCGTGTACGCACACACACACACACACACACACACACACGTATATACGCCTATCTATTAATTCGATTTCTCTGGAAAAGCCTGACACAAGATTCAAAAGCACTTCCAGTTTAGAGAACTAACCAAACGTACAGCATTCTAATCCATCCCAGTGGGTAGGTGAGTGCTGGCTGATCTTCATTACAACGGAAAAGTTCACGTTTTCTCTTTTCAATTTTTTTAGTTGAGATATAATTGATATTAGTTTCAGTGAACAACACAATCCTTCAATATACAAATATATTGTGAAACGATCACCGCAGTCAAGTCCAGTTAACATCGCTACACACCATTACAAATTTTTCTTCTTGCAAAGAGAACTTTAAAGATCTCCTTTCTTAGCAGCTTTCGAATATACACAATACGGTATTGTTAACACTAGTCACCACGCTGTACGGGATGTCCCCAGCAGGCCTTCATTTTACAACTGGAAATTTGTCCCTTTTGACCACCTTCACCCTTCTGGCTAAGTACCTCCACCACCGTGGAGAGCAGAATTTTCGTGAAAATTTCCAGATACCCACCTAAAGAATTCTCATGGTGCAGTCTCGGAAGAACAAGGGTGAACTGTATTTGAAAAGGAGTAGTGAAATGGAAATCTTCTCTGGCAGCTGAACTTCTGCTTGCCCGTGCTGCTTTGGGCGCTTGCCTTGCTGTGTTTTTACTGTGAATTCTCTCTGGATGCTCAGTCTTGGGGGATGGAACCGTCCCTTAACTTATGACCTAAGAGCCCGGTTCATACTGTCGGCTCTAATGAAGCAAATATCTGTTTCAAGTTTAGATCAAACAATTTCACGGATTTGCTGCCACCCTGACTGCTCCTTCCCTGGCTTCTTTTCTCCCTTGGCCTTCTCACAAAGCACTCTCACAACGCTTGCGTCCAAGCCTCCGCTCGTCCCTCTCTTCTCTGTGACGTGGGATGCTCACCCATACACCCAGATCCAGTTACGGCGAACGCACCAAAGATCCGCGGGCCTGTGTTCCCTTCCCTGACTGCTAACGCTTAGCACGCTCCTTTGTTTACTGCTGCCTGGAGGGTCTCCCGGGAGCTGGTGGAATTAGGGGAAGGGTCGGAGTGCCTCCAGATGAGAACCGATCAACCTCACAAACTCCTATCTCTCGCAACCTGTTCCACTTCCGCCGTTCTGTGACTTGCAAGCTCGGAAGAGAACTGACACTTTCGAGAAAGCATTTGGACGGTTCTTCTGGGTACCCTGCTCGTGTGTGTGTGTGTGTGTGTGTGTGTGTGTGTGTGTGTGTGTGTGTGTGTGTGTGTCTTTGGTTTGGTTTGGTTTTGCTTTGTTTGGACTTGTAAGGATAGGAGTTCTCCAAGGCAGCAGCCTAGCCTTGACTGAAAGTTACCGGTAACTTCTCTTTCTCTTCTGTGCTTTCTGCCGACCTTGTCGCCAAGTCCGATCCCTTCTCCCTTGTCCTTCCTCAGAGGCAGCCCTCCTCATCATGCACCAGCCTTCTTCCTCTTCTGAGGTATTTTGTAACTCCAGCAAGAACCAATCTCCCCCAAATGGCATTTTGATCATGTCACTTGTTGCCAAGTGTTCCAAAAGTTTCTTTTGAAATTAAGTTCAACCCCAGATTTAAAAGTCTGCCAGCTGACTCCCTTCTTTCCCTGACTCTCCTCCTTCCCAGGTGTGCCCGGCTCCCTTGCCTTAGACCCGTCTGGGCAGCCTCTGCTCTCCAGGCAGTGGGGCCAACACTCCCGTCCCACCCTCCCTCCCCATAATATGTTCTTGCTCTCCTTTGAATCTCCACTTAGAACAGATTCCTCTGCACGTTTTTCACCGGGCAAATTCAAGAGCTGATGGGTTTCCTTGCTCTCATATCCCAAAAAACTAACTCACTATGGTTTTCCACCCTTTGATTCAGATCATAAGGCCTGGACTCAAACCCAGCTCACATCCAGGAATCCTGGGGCAACAAGCGAGCAACCACCGGAGTAATAACTATCTTGACTTCATCCAGAGGCACCCCTGCTTTTACTATTCTCATAATGAAGTCCTAAATGAGAAACTTCACCCAAATTTCACCTTTCCTCTTGACAAATTCTCTTAGATATATAAACCTACCTACACAAGTATTATTAGGCAAGCATATCAGAATACATTTCCCATTGTGATTTATGCACATGTTACATACAGGTATGGATATATTTTTGGCAAATTGTTTTTTAAATATTTAATAACCATTAAATGGGTAAAATAATACTTTGTTCCTTATGGAACAGTAAGAAGTCATTCTAGCACTTTTTGCAAGTATTTGCAATTGTAATCAGTAACATGGGCAAAAAGAATGCCAATGTTTTTCAATCATCACTGGTAAAAATGTAAATTTTTAAAAATTAAGACTCTAAAGTTCACCTGAATTAATCTACTGCTAATGCAAGCCGGGACTATTTCTTAGGATTCTGAGTGGCTTAACATCATCAAGACATGTCACAAGCTCCCTCCAAATTATTCAGTGCACACCATGCATTATTCTGAACCTCTCAGAAGATGAAACATGGAGAGGCAATGAGAGTGTCTGAAGAACAAAAGGAAAAATGAAGCACAGGGACCTCTGGCTAAAAGTATAAAACCCTTGAGAGGGTTTTAAGGACATATTAGATGTCTGAAAAATGAGCATAAATCAGCAGGCCCATTAACTGAGCAGAGAATTAAAGCACCATTGTTTCCAATTTCAGCCCTGAATATGGAGGGCACCAAATGGACCGCGTGCTCTGTGCCCTCTGCATTAGGAGAGAGAGTTCTCCACTATGCATTCTCAAGTGCATTTCTTCTTTTCCAGCTAATTTAGTGAAAGAGTGACTATCCATTTCCCAACTCTTCTAAAACATTATTGCTAACTTCCCCAGAACAGCAGGAAAACAATCAACTAAAGATAGGAAACACAAGCTATATTCCCGTTAATTTCAACTTTTCTTTCCCCCTTTATTAAAAAATGAAGTTTGCTATCCTCCGAGGTACTGTCTTTTCAGTACTTAATTTTTGAGACAAAATGGTAAAATACAGCATATAGATAATCCACAAGCTGTGTCGACTCTAAAGTGTATCCCATTTCACAACCGCCTACATTTCACTCTCTCATCACGTGAAAACAGAGGGGGAAAGCACTTCTTCCCGATGCCTTGATAAGACAAAAGGTTTAGATCTGGAACATATGAGAGATGGTTTTTTTTAAAAAATAGTTTGTATTGGGGCGCCTGGGTGGCTCAGTGGGTTAAAAAGCATCTGCCTGCGGCTCAGGTCATGGTCTCAGGGTCCTGGGATCAAGCCCCGCATCGGGCTCTCTACTCAGCAGGGAGCCTGCTTCCCCCTCTCTCTGCCTGCCTTTCTGCCTACTTGTGACCTCTCTCTCTCTCTCTCTCT